>CM025616.2:6930231-6960534 GCA_014621495.2 Entosphenus tridentatus | reverse complement strand
CAGCCTCCAAACCCAGCCACCAAACCCAGCCTCCAAACCCAGCCACCAAACCCAGCCACCAAACCCAGCCACCAAACCCAGCCACCAAACCCAGCCACCAAACGCAGCCATTCATTTCAGCTACTCAGCCCATCCACGAAAATCAGCCATGAAACTCGCCTAACCCAGTCACCATAACCTGGCCACCTAAACCCGGTCACAAAACCCAGCCACTCACGTGAGTCACCACACATAATCGCTCAACCCAGTCACCAAATACAGGCACCAAACCCAGTCACTCAACCCATCTACCCAACACAGCCCAACCACCCAACCCATCTTCCCAACGCAGCCCAGCCACCCAACCAGTGCATCTGGCATTTAAGCATTTCTCCTAAAGGGCTCCGTAAGGCAAACACGGGGGGAGAGGGGAAAAAATCAATTCCAAATTCAGACTGGTCAGGGACGTCGCATTGTTCAATACAAAAGCCAAATATTTTACAAAAACGACACTGAGATGGCGTCTTCACACACACATATACACAAGTATAACTGTGGTATAGCACACGGACAAATAAGACTATTAGAAAATCACAAACACTTGCATTACTCATGCAATGCCAAGACAAGCCCAATAATAATAATAATCACTATTATCATCACCGTGACGAGGGCAAGTCGAGCCCGGAAATTAGAAACAATTTCATACATTCCATATGTGCGGTAACATTAGTAACAATGTAGGATAAATTATTACAGTCGTGCATTACTATTAATACGGTGTGTGACGTCATTCATAACATCCCATGGGAGGAAAATGCAACATGTTACCTACGAAGTATGAATAACACAATAATTTCCTTATTTTCGTTGACCCAATGTCTACAGCATCACAGCGGTTTCCTTTGTTTGAGACGTACGGTGAACAGCGGTGCGTATAAATGCCGCGCGTGCGTGGGGAGCGGTGGCGTCGTCGTTAGCGCACTGCGCTACGAATCCGGCGACCCGAGTTCAATTCCCGCTCACGGACATCACCAGTGACGATTATCGGAACCGGTCCTGTGCCTCCCCTCGATCGACTCAGCCTCAAATGAGTACCTGGTGCGTTGTGTAAAAACATCGCCATTGGGGAGACAAAGGCAGTCCAGCGTGCTGGCCTTCATAGGTGCTCGCTAATAGCATTTGACCCAACAGTCGGTGAAGGCTATATGGGGGATCTATGTCTTTGTGTGCATGGCTGTGTGTGTGTGTGTGTGCATGGCTGTGTGTGTATGTGGCTATGTGGGGGCGGCTGCATGTGTATGACAGTGCGTGGGTGTATGTGTGCATGTGTGTGTGACTGTGACGCTAAGGATGTGTGTGTGCGTGGCTGTGTGCGTGGGTGTGTCTTCACGTCGGCGATACTGTGCAAGAGAGTCCGTGTGTATAATGTGTCAAAATACGTGTGTGTGTGTGTGTGGGACTGCGTGTGCATTAGTTGTGCGGGGAGTCGTGATGTCGTGGTTAAGCACACTGCGCTATGAATCTGGTGATCTGGGTTCAACTCTCAGACATGGCTAACATCAGTGATCCTGGCCCTCCCCTAGGTTCACTGAGCCATAAATGAGTACATGATGCGGTGTCTTATTGTCGTCAGCACCCATGAGACAAAGGCAGCTGCTGTCCGTGGTGTTGGTAATACAACTTATTTGTGTGCCGTGCCGGCCTTAATAGGTGCTCCCTTACACCACTTGCCCCCCCAGCAGTCTAACGGGGGGATATTCGTCTTTGCATTAGGTGCTTGCTAACAGCAACCGCCCCAGCATTCTGTCAAAAGATAAAGACGGCATCTTTGTGCGTGTGTGTGTGTATATATATATGACAGTCTGGGTGCATATATATGTATATGCGTGACGATGTGTATATGTGAAGATGTGTGTGCGTGGAGATGCGTACGGATGTGTCGTGCACGGCTGTGTCTGTACGTGTGTGACACTGCAGGCGAGGTGTGTACGAGGACACGCGTACGCGGCTGTGACTGTGCGTGTGCGTGCCCGCGTGTGTGTGTGTGTATATATATGACTGTGTATATTGCTGGGTGCATGAGCTGGGAGTGAAATGTGAGTGTGTTTGTGTGTGGCTTTGGGAACGCGTACGCGTGTTGTGTTCACGTACGTGGCGTGTGCATCGTTGTGATCACACATGTGGCGTGCGCATCTCTGCGTGCGTGCACGCGCGTGCGTGCGCGTGCACGCGACTCCGTGCGTGCGCGTGCGCGTGTTGCCAGCGCGCGTTGTTCAACAGCCAGGCAGAATGTTTACCCTGAGCGGGCTATAAATAGCTGCTGGGGTTCAGTGTGCAGCCTTACAACTGGCAGAGTGCCAGGGGAGGGAGACAGGGAGAGTGGGAGCGCGAGAGAGACGGGGAGGAGGCACCACGAGCGGAGTGGGGTGGGAGAGAGAGAGAGGGGAGAAACGTGGGGGGGGCAGAGACAGGATGACAGAGAGAGAGACACCCCCCCCCCCCCCCCCCCCCCCCCCCCCCCCCGGGGCCCCCCGGCGTGTATGTGAGACGCAGAGCGACTAGGAGACGCTAAATTGGAGAGGGAGACGCTGAGAGGGAGACGGGGAGAGAAGAACGCAGAGGGGGACAAAGAGCGAGGAGGGAGAGATGCGCAGCGGGAGAGACAGGGGAAGAGGGGGGAAGGGCGGGGAGAGAGAGACATAAACAGAAGGGAGAGAGAATGGGATAGACAAAGGGAGAGAAGCGAGGAGTGGGGGGGAGCTATGGAGAGAGACAGGGAAAGAGAGGGAGAGATACAGAGAAGGAAGAGTGGGGGAAGGGGGGGGCGGAACACAGAGAAGGGGGGAGACACAGAGAGAGGGGGGGGAGATACAGATGCATCAGTGAGATGGGGGCTCTCGTCGTGTTTGAGGGGGCTGTGGGCTGTTG
The DNA here is from genome assembly GCA_014621495.2 of Entosphenus tridentatus. Lineage (NCBI taxonomy): Eukaryota > Metazoa > Chordata > Hyperoartia > Petromyzontiformes > Petromyzontidae > Entosphenus > Entosphenus tridentatus. Next base: position 6,957,624 of record CM025616.2, on the reverse strand, counting down.
TGCTGGCCTAGTGACCAATCAACGCAGCCGCGGCGCGTGTGTGCATGGGTGGCTGTGCGCCCACGCACGTGTCCGAGTGCTTGCGTCTGTGTCGATGTGCACTGTTGACACGCGCGGCGTGTGTGCTCGCTAACCGTACTTGCCCCCGACAGCCTGTCGAAGGCTATATGGGGGATCTTTGCCTTTGCCTGAAGAAGACTTGTAGGTAGCAAGATTGCTGAGACGACTAAGAGGTTCGTCACGTGCGGAATCCGGTGGAGGTGGTCGTGCGGGCAAAAATTGCAGGTAGGAACATCGTCGTATAGATCCGTGGTTCGTCATCTTTCTGGATCCACGGTCTGCCAGTGTCAACCCTCGGAACACTTTCGCGGACCACCGGGTCTCGATGACGCGTGTTTCGAAACGAAAACGCCTCCAAATCGCGGGATCTGTCAAACTTCCACGGACCACCTCCCACGGCCTTGCGAAACCAGCAGTGGCCCGAAGAGACACAGGTTGACAACCACTGCTATAGAGGACCGGACGGGGCCATCCATGGCAGAAGCCTGAGGTGTACATCACATGCAAGACCTGACCGGAGATCGATAATCGCCAATTCATGGTAACTACGGGGACACAGTGGAATCGGAGGGGTCATGAGAACAGGCTAAAGGTGTGGGTCTGTATTTGGCTCACAAGGGACATTCGCCATAGCTTTGCAAGAGGGCTGTGCAATGCCCTGGGCCTGCAGAGGCATGCGTTCGAGTGGTCAAATGGTGGTCCACCCCTGGCATGGGCTTTGGGACACAGTGTAGGGAAACAGGGGCTGTGCGTGCAGGGAGACAGGGCCACGTGGAGAGAGGCTGGCCTATGCTTTTGACTCAATATTGCGATGGAGGAGGCGGCAAGACCTGAGAATTCAGGTCCTGGATGTGTGTGCGATGCTGCTGTGAGCACAGCCCACCCGGGGTGGTGCGTCCATGAAGCACCACGCTGCTCACTGTGTGCCGTGTCGACCTCCATAGGCGCTCACTGATAGCACTTGCCACAACAGTCTGCTAAGGTTATAAGGGGGCTCTTTCTTGTGTATGTGTAAAACGGGTGAGGTCCATAACTGTGGTTCATGCAGCTGCAATGGCAGCATTGGCTACGCAGTCCAGGCCTCCCCAGAGATGCTGGCAAACAGAGGTGTTCCGGCTAGCTGAAAGAAAGCAGCAGGCCCACTCCCACCATTTACAACATCCCATGTCCGAGAATGAGGTTTACCAGCCTTCGCTCGGAGGTTTGGAGAGCCGCCGTGCAATGCTGCAAAGATGAGTGGTGATCACGGGTTGCTGAGAAGATTCCTCAGTAGCACGCGATCACAAAGCACTCTTTAACTCCATCAGAAAAGTTACTTGTACTGCCACACCTATCACCATCCTTAGGGGAAAGAATGGTGATCTGACCTCTGACCCCCAGGAACGGGTTTGCAGGTTTTCTGAGTAATTCTGTCAGGCCTTGGGCTAGGGGAAACCCTTCAGCTTAGATAACATCATGGGGTAATCTGGAGTGGACCCGAATGGGCCTGCGATGCCTCAAATATTTGAGGAAGCAGCCAACCCCTGTAAGTGGCTGGCTGAGGTGCAAACACTGTTGAGGAAGTGTGGAGTGCGATTCAAAGCCTGAGACCAGGAAAAGTACCAGGCAGAGAATATCGCTCAAGCCAACTGCTGAGGGAGGGTAGCATGTGTCTGCAGACTACCCTTTGTGACATCAATACAACTGTCTGGACCACAGGACAAGTTCTACAGGATTGGAATGATGCCCCGGTGGTCCCTCTCTTTAAGAAGAGGGACCGTACTGATTGTAACAACTACTGGGGCATCTTCCTCCTCAGTGTGCCGGGAAAGGTCCTTGCATAGATTATTCAATATCGCCTTGCCAGGCACGCTGAGGTGAGACTTGTGGAGCTCCAAAGTGGTTTCAGGCTGGGGCGGACCTGCAAGGATGACATATTCTCTGTCTGTCTGCTACAGCAGAGGTGTAGGGAATTCCAACAAGACCTACATCTCTGCTTTATTGACTGAGCTGTTCTTCGTGCGTTCAGAGTCCCTGACTCTCTGCTCACAATCATTAAGTGCTTTCATGATGGTTAGAAAGCCCAGGAGTCAAGAGCCATTCCCTGTTCACCTTGGGGTGTGACAGGGATGTCATCTGACTCCTACATTATTTAACATATTTTTTCGACGAGATAGTTTGAGAAGCTTTCCATGGCTGAAAGAACCAAGAATATGAATCCTTGCAGTCACGAAAGTTTTAAATCAAAATTTGTACAAAAGGAATTTACATCTGGTATAGATACAATGGGAGGCTGATCGATGCCCGGGTGCAGTCAAGGGATGGCTCCCCATTGGTCAACCATGTTATTCTATATGCTGATCTGGTAATATATGCTCACTCTGAGAAGGAGTTGGAGGCTCTCTTGCTGAACCTAGAGCATGCCACTAAGAAGTGAGGCCTTAGCATGGGGCCCACAAACGCTAAGGACCTACCTGGGTCTTTTGAGTCATATGCATGTTGAACTTCAGCGTATTAAGCCAACTCCGGGATATTGGAGGTGGGAAAAACACTCCACCCCCTCAACTGTCATCAAATACTCCACCCCCTCCACTCCCCAGGAGTGATGGGGCAGGTGTGGAGAGAGTAGAAAAGTTTCCGTACCTAGGTAGTGTGCTTATTGCCAGCTCCGGTTTGGCAGCTGAGGTCTCACTCCGAATCAGTCGAGTGTCTTTATCTTTTCATCAGCTACGCAATATGTACTTGTACTGGGTCTGGCCGATTAGTTGGTCAGGGAGAATATAAGATGATTGGATGTGTGACGTTGTGCTGTATTTCATACGAAGGCCATACCACGTGTCCATGGCCACCTTGAAGCAAGAGGGCCCAGTTTGCAAAGCGGGACAGCAAGTGAGGAACACGGTCCCCTTCACTTAGGCCGTGGGGCTCGTCGTCCCGTAGGAGCTGCTCACTTTTGACTCCTGTGTATGCATCTGCCTGCCTGCCGTACCTTTCTTCATTATTAACAACTTGCAGCGCAGCACACGGCAGATGCCTGCGCAGCGCGACTCACGACCTCTTGATACCAAGATCCAGGATGGTCATGTCTATGCATCGCTTCTCGGTGGCAGCCCCCACAAGTCTGGAACGCTATCCCTCTGCACATTCGCAGCATCACCTCGATCGCCTCCTTCAAGAGAGACTTAAAAACTCACCTCTATAAGCATACTTTCGAGCGACTCTGAGCTTGGCTCCACGCCTCTGAGTTGTGGCCGTTACGTTCGCAAATTTGCGCGCGTTATAAATTGCATTATTATTATTATTATTCCGCTTTCCACCACAAATGCAAAATAAAACCAACCTGTCATCCCAATAAAGCTTTGTACCCGTGGCACACCACGAGATGGGGAGCAAAGTTAAGGATATAATGCATGGGAAAAAGAGAAAGGATTGTGACAAGGAAAGCGATGCCAGGATGGAAGTCCCAAGACGGATGACTCAAGGTGAGCAGCAAGAAGAGAGGAGGAGGAGCGGCCGGGCAAGAAGAGAAGGAGGAGGGGGAGAAGGAATGGCCGGGATAAGATGTCGGGGATGAGAGGGGATGACGATGATGAGAGGGGTGAGAGGGGAGGGAAGAGAGGGAGACAGAAGAAAGCAGCGAGCAGGCGTGAGCTGCAAGGAGTAGTAGCGTCTGTTTTCACAGGGGGCGGGGAGAGGGGAGGGTTTCAGAGTGGGCGTGGTCACACAGAAGTCACGTGATTTACAGGAGGCTTCAACTGGCTTAGATATAAAGGACATTCATCTTCTTGGTTTTTTCGGTAAAGTCACGTAGAAGGGAAGTAATAAAATAATAAAAATAAAACATAATAAAATAATTCTCACGACGTTTCGGCCACAACGCAAGCAACTGCTTGCGTTGTGGTCGAAAAACCAAGAAGATGAATTCCTGCAGTCACGAAAGCTTTAAATCGAAATAAAGGACATTATTCACTACAGCACTACCTTCGCATTTGCGTGGGATATAAAATATGTGAAAAGCAAGCAATTTGGATTTCGTATGCACCCCCTGCAATGTCTATACATTATATTATTAGTGTCGAAATAGCTATATGCTTTGAAGTAATTTATAAGACTTGTGGACAGACAAAATTGTAGGTGGATACCCCACGATAACCCTCGATCTTCCACTCTCCTCTCCTATTCAGGTCCTGGTTTTAGCGATGAAGTGCAAGGCACCTTCCAATTACATGATCATTTACAAATGGCGCCCGATTGGATGTTCCCAGGAGTTTTCTTGAATTTTTGGCATCAAAACGTTGGAAATTCGGAAAGGCGACGATTTTCCAGGAATCTCCTTGGCAAGAGAAAAAATGTTGGTTGTCTTCATATGTCCAGGGAATGAACCGTTTGGGGGATCTACAGCACGACGGACGGACACTTGCGAATTATACATATATTCGAATATTTCTTTTATACTGGAGGAATACGATGAGCAAAAAAGCTTTTTTTCACAAATGTACAGTAGATGTCCATATTTATAGATAGATCAGGGGGAATGAAGGAGGTGGGAGAGTGGACAGCGCACTGCACTATGAACCCGGTGACCTGAGTTTGTTTCCTGGCCACGGCTTGCATCAGTGGCGTGTGATATCACGATCGGTACTGGACCTTCCTTAACCATCCCACCTTCACCAACCTGCAGAGATCAGCATCGTGAAGTATGGTCAAACAACCCCCATGATGGCCATAGAATGGGTGGACCTTCATCCAGCAATGGGTTGCAAAAAGTTACGTAAATTATTATTCGTTATTAATACTGCTAACAATTTTGAACGGCGCTTAAGAGTCCCGCTGGTTTTGCATGAATGTGTGGGAAGCCAAGTTGCCCTTTTGAGATTTTCCTGACCAGCAGTGGCCGTGATGGGGTGGGGGTTAACCTCGTTAGGCAGCCACTAGTGCTCAACCCTTTCAAAACTCATTAATTGGCTCTAATTACAGACACCACCAGAGGCACGAAGGAATTTTTTTTTGCAACCGTTTAACTTTTTGATGTGGCTCAAATTATCATTAACCAACGCACGGTACTGTACATTAAAATTACCTGTCGTCTCCCCGCACCGCTCCCACCCTCCACTGCCATCAAAAACAAAGACGCACACGCTTTATTTTGCGAGTGGCTAAAGTTTACAATTGAATTATAACTTAATCATAACGGAGCGTGCGAGTGAATGAACCAACACGAGATGATCGAGCTTCACCCAATTCTGGGTCATAGTTCGAATGAAGGAACGCATCTTTTTTCTTATGTTTACCGTTCGGATTTTAATGTTTCTATTGCCCAAGCTCTGTGGCCCTATATTGGGATGTTTGGTCAACTCCACTGAGTGTTTATACACGTGGGAGGAAACCGTGCAGATGGAATACCGATGGAAATGAATCGACTTGATGTACTGTCATACCCTGACAAGCCAGGAGATGGCGACCTCACAGCCCAGCGTGTTTAGGAGTTTGACGAATTTGTGTGATCCACCAACCACGACTGCCTCCACAGTGCTGGATTACAGGCCACGTGCATGGCCACCAGCTCCCAGCGAGCATTCGCTCACCTAGTCGAGAGGCAACGGTTTGTGTTTCGCACGTGTTTCTGCGCAAACTATAAATAATCCATTCTCACAAGCCCACGCTTGCACGGTGAGCGTACAAATAGATTCACCGTTACCTGCCTCGGACACGGTAACGATGGGGCACTGAGATCAATCCACACAGATAAGCGCGACGGATTGTGCCACCGCAGACCCGTGACAGATTGGATCAGCGCGGGGCGGCCTCATCATGCAGTAGCAGACAGACCACGGCTCACGACGGTGAACACGAGCGTGCAGGGGTCCGCAGCGGCTGCGTTAGCGCGCGTGGGCGCAGGCGGTGAACGTGCCGAGCGGCACGGGGGCCACAATCAATCGCGCCGCACCCCCTCGCCCGCCGCCGCCCCCCCCCGCCCCACCTGTCAGCATACAATCTCATTTGGAGCAGTCTCACTAATGAATCCAGCACACGCTCACCTCCTCAAATACCACACACACGCGCATGAGTACAGAAATGACTCCTTAATATCACGTCGTAAAATTAAATCCTGCACATTCGAAACGTCCAAATTATGCATCTGAACGTTAAGCGTGGTCTGATGCAGGTTAACACTGAACTTTCGGTTTCATACACAGTGTATAAATTGTATCGCATTGTGCAGACATGTGTAAGTTATAGATAAACACTGCGTGTACATGTGCCACTACATGTTTGCCATGTTCTAACCAATTGACACGCTGGACACCCTTGCGAATGAAGTGTTCCATCGCACGGAATTGTCCAGGTGAAATATGTTAATAAGTAAAAATGTAATTGCATACGAGAGGGGCGATCGCAATGTCCATGTCTCGCTTCAACAGGAGGCTGCAAAGCTCCTCCGTAAAGATGGACGCAGAGTTTGCGATCTCCCCTCGAATGCACTGCGTGTGGCGATACTATGACTTCTCAATGAAAACGTTTTGGATTTTTAACGACATGATTTTTTTGGATGATTTATATTCCACGATGATTTTAGAAGGCTTCATGCTTACAAAAGGGACCATCACCCGTCACAACACCACGTCTGATGGAAAAACCGCAGGCGTGACGCCATGTTAGTGATGTTACTTTCTGCACCGCCATATTTTCTGACTGATCCGGACCAAATCTTTTGGTTCGTGTATTGCACACGCGCGTGTGTTTATGCGTTTACGTGTGTGCATGTGCATGTCCTCGCTGCAAAAGACAAAGATCCCCTGTATCGCCTTAATATATTGTTGAGGCAAGTGCTGTTAGCTAGCTTCTATGAAGGCCGGCACGGCACATCCGGGGGTGATGTGGCCAGCACCACGCCTGACGGCCTTTTCTCCCCAGTGTCGATGTTTATACACCGCGCCAGGTGCTCATTTGAGGCTGAGTCGACCTAGGGGAGGCCCAGGACCGCTTCAGATAATCGTCACTGGTGTTAGCCGTGAGCGGGAATCAAACTCGTGTCGCTAGCTTCGTAGCGCAGCGCGCAAACCGCTACGCTCCCGTTTCTCCCCACCCCCCCACGCGCGCACACGCGCGCACACGCAAGCAACGCACGCGAGCGCTCGCACCTGTGCGCGGCGCGGGCGAGGAGGCCGAGTCGACGCTGTCCGCGTGCGGCGACCCTGTGTAGAATGCAGCCGACGCCGCCGCGCCGTCCGCCGGGTAGAGCGACAGGCGCCAGATCCTCGTCGCGTCGAATAGCCGGCTGCAGCCCTCCACTGCGGCCCCCATCTCCAGCTCGCCCGGCTCGGCCGCCGCCGACAACAGCGGGTCCTTCATGTCCTCGGCCGCGACGGATGAGGAGGAGGACGAGGAGGACGAGGGCACGGTGGGGTCGCCGCGGCCATCCGGGTCGTCCGGATGCTGCCGGTGCTGCTGCTGCTGCTGGTGGTGGTGGTGGTCGTGGTGGTCGTGGTGGTGGTGCACGGGCAGGCGCAGCAGCTCGGTGCGTACGCCGCCGCACGCGCCGTCGGCCAGCGGCAAGCGGCACAGCGACTCGTCCAGGTCGTCGGGGTCGGCTCGGGGGCCCGGGTCGTCCCCCGTGGGGAGCCGCGGGTCCTTGTCGTGCAGCAGTGGGCTGCGGCCCTCGGCATAGCCCTGCTGGTAGTCCATGGTGGCGTAGTCCATGGCGGTGCGCGGAGCCTGCGGACGGCGCGTGGGTCACGGTGGAGCGCAGTGTGCGTGTGTGGCGTAGTGGTTAGCATACCGCACGATGAATTTGACGACCAGAATGACATCACTGGTGTAAATACGAACAGGTTCGGGGCCTCTCCTGTAAAAAAATCCATATTTTTATATTTAGTTAATGCAACTGCATCACACAACGAGCTGCGAACTTGCAACACAGAGGCACATACTGTACATGTGAATATGTTTTCAGCCAATGAATGAGGGTAACACTCTATCCAATACAGATGGGACAAATAGAGATGAGTCCACACCTGCTGCACCGCCTTCGCCTGGCGAGCCAGGGTACAGCTCCTTGGCGTAGGGAGTTTCACGGCATTTGTATGGTCCACTAACTTTCGCCTCCTCCACAGTGCTGGAGTACAGCCGTGCGCCACCGCCGCCGATATCAGTATCGGGGTAAAGCGGATGGAGTGGTTGGCAAACCGCGCTTGAGTTCGATTGCCAGTTATGGCGAACATCAGGCCCGAAGCAGCCTTGGGTGGTGGTCCTCTGCCTTTGTGCTCCTGATCGAGTTGTAACGAATTCCATGTTCTTACGGCAGGAACAAGCATATTCACGTGACAATTCCTGCCAACTTCCCGGCAAGGTTATGCAGCCATTTGCAGGTGTGGCTCATATTGCAGACGTGAGGTGGCAATAATGACAATGATGACGATAATGACGGCGGTGATGTTGGGTGGGAATGCTTCAAAGTGTCGATTGATGACAAAAAGCCTGAAATCGCCCTTAGCCAGAGCAGTTCCACAAATTAGACCTTACATATGGGGCACCATTTGAAGGTGTTTATCTATAATGTAGCAAATATGGATTATTTTTTGAATAAATTAAAACGAAGCCATTTATTTTTCCACGGTAAGGCCCTCTGAGCCATATATCTCTCCTTCAAAAGCGACATGGCCACAAATGATATCTTAACGAAGTGGCTTATGTGGAAATTTACAGCAGCCAAATACTTGAATGCTCTGACAGACACACAAAACTGAATGGGTCATGAAAACGTCACTTCTGCTGAGTACATTCTACATGATGGTAAAGGTATTAGCATTTCTCCCTTATCAAGAAAGGACAGATGCATATCTGAATTACAGTCTTAATTGACAGCCCAACTAAAAAGCAACTTCATAATTATAGTGATGATTATCCACATGTTTAAAGTGTATGAAATGTACATTCGCAATGGTGGAACCGCCCACACATGTATCTATATCAACATAAATAAACCGCCTATGCGGGGGTCCTGTATTTATGCCATCAAATGCCATGAAATGCTACAGAAACAGAAAGCAGAGCTCCGTATTTACCTTCAGCCAAGTTTTTATACGGCGGTCACCAATACACTCCGACTCCGTACATGTGAACTCCGTTCCGTGGCAGGCACCCGGACTCTAAACATGTGTGCCGGGCACACTGTCATGTCAAAGGGGATGGGGTGTTAAAACTACTTAACTATTTTTATTGTACCCGGTAAGGCCCACTTGAGCTACATAGCTCTTTTTTCTGAATGCAAATTTATAAATGCGGAGAGAAAAACCTGGAGGACCCGGAGAAAAATCCACACAACCATGGGGAGAACATGCAAAATCCAAATACATAAGTGTCAGGGCCGGGATCAAACCCACCACCTCCTGTATACCAGGAGAGGGAGTTAACATCTCACCACCACGAAATATGTGTCCGCGCTGTTTCCCTTCACAGCCCCCAACTGGCCCAGGAGGTCATGGTACTCGGAACTCCCGGCCACGGCCACGGAGGAGGCTTGGCGGCTCACCACGAAAAAACGGAACCTCCTCAGTCAGAGGGGAGTGTAGCACCAGGGGCTCGCAGCCCTGAACTTGACGGGCCTCCACATTGAAAGGGCTAGGTGCGAGCACGGGGGGCCTACATTCGGACGTTCAAAAAATCCCCGTTCAAAATCCAGGTGCCCTTCCGCATGGAGGGTATACAAACAGCACTGCAATCGATTCGGTGCTTTGTGCAGGAGAGAGAGGGGCGGTGGGGGACACCGCTGCACAGGCACTGTAATATAAATAAATAATGCCTTCGGGTTCTGGGTGTTCAGCAACGAATGCAGTTCACATGTACAGAGGCGCAGCTTAAATATACGCTGCCAAGCCTGGTGGTGCTCATTCAGACGCTGTCTTTCCGAAAGACCTGTTCTTCACCTGAGGACGGCTGCTTGCGTTGTGGCCGAAACGTCGTGAGAATGATTTTATTATGTTTTATTTTCATTATTTCCCTTCTACGTGACTTTACCGAAAGAACCAAGAAGGCGCGTTATGTCAGCGACCACTGTATTAAGAATATAAATCATAAAATGTTGTACAACAGCAAAAAAATCACACAATTCCTTGCTTGCCATTGTTCAACGCCCACAAGACAAACCCTCTGCTCGCTCTGCTGCAGTCTCAATCTCACGACCACCGCTCCGGAGGCAACGTTGCGCCGGAGGTTCAGTTTGTTCAGCGGCAGAGCTCCCGTGTGCGAGCACACGAATTTAAATCCCAACCAGGGGTTCACTGCGTGCCACAATCATCATAATTACTCATCATGTATAAACACTCATTAATGGCGTTGACTAAACATGCCAATACAGGACCATAGAGCTTGGACAATTGTTGGCACAGATCTGGCTGCCTTCCCATTGTCTTGGGCTTCCCGCACCTCTGTGAGAAAACTGTGATTATTACAATTTCTACGGCGTTTCGAGAAGCATTTACATGAATGACGATATATATAAAAAATAAAATGATGTATTATTTTCATTAGTCATCATCCCACAGGAGCCACTAAATTCGCACAACCAGTTTCATTGGCAGGCTAATATAGCGGGGTTGTTTTTCGACAGACTGGTCACTGTCATAGTAATGTGTAATTTATTCCACGAGCTGAGACTCATCGAAAAAGCCGACCACTTTCCAGTCCTCTAAACAGCACAGAGACACTCTGATACATACACGGCAGACTTTCGATTATCCACGCTAATGACGGTGAGGATGGCCGCAAAAAATTCAAAATTGTGAATAGTCCAAAAATGAAACGACTAATATAGGTATAAATTATTTTCATTTAAGAGTTTGTTTTGTATCGACCGTCCGATGATGCGCGTGCTCAGTGAGAACGCTTTCCTGCTCCCGCGCAGAAGACTCCGCCCACGAAGCGGATTGCAGAGCCACGTCAATCAAAATCAATCAAACCCCGCCCACTGTTGCAAAGATATCCAACTACTGTACTGTTGAGGCGATCACGTGATCGCCTCAACAGTACAGTATTTGTTCGGTTTAAGTACGTGACATGTAATAAACATTTCCAAGAATAACAATGTATAACTGTTTTATTATTATTATTATGATTAATTTGGGCTTAAGGGAAAATCCATGAGTTATTAATTTACGTCCAAATCTCAGGTGCGCCCAGATAATCCGTAAATCGTATAAACCGCACGCGTATCATCGAGATTTGAAGTTTTCGTGACTGCAAGGATTCATACTCTTTGTTTTTTTCGGTAAAGTCACGTAGGTAACATTTTTTAATGTGCGGTGTGCTTTCGCTAAGTTGTCCCCATCTGAAGAAGGACGCTTGTGTTGCGCCCGAAATGTCGTGATTTAATTAAATTACATTTTTTACCTACGTGACTTTACCGAAAAAAACAAAGCGTATAATCGAGTGTCTACTGTGTATTTAATCCAGTGAATTCATGGTGTCAGCCCAGTAACAATCATGTTAAATAATAACAATCATGTAAACATTGGTTTCTCACCTAATTTGACAAAATGTATGATTTCTAAAATTTTCATATATTTCCCAAGCGATTAATATTTCTCTGTAGCAGGGTGCATGGGAAGGTGTAGCACCAGGAGTGTGGTTGAGGGTCCAAATTTTCCAAATTCGAAAATTTGTGGCAAATTACTCAATTGGGATTATATATAGCAATCATCACCCCCTATTTAGTTTTCACCCGGTTAACAAAAGAACCTTGAAAGAGCACATTTGGAAGGGATCCCAGAAGTAGTTCCGTGAAATCTGCTTTAATGGGCCATTCTGTAAAGCACACGAGGTGTGTGCAAGTGGACAATTAATCCTGTGACATAAACAAGATAGCACAATCGGAATAAAACATGATTTTTTTTTATGATTAAGCATTGAATTGTCAATATTTACATCATTAGCTGCCATCACGCATCTGATAAGATGGTCAAATGCGAGCAAATGACAATGCGATGTTTTGTCAGTGTCTGCGTTTCTTTTCGTCATATTGTAGTCAACAACAGTCAGATTATGTCCTTTTCTATCAAAGTATTGGCGATCATCATCTACAACGGCAGTGCTGAGTCAGTAGTGGAAACGTGACATTCCTATGGCTGGGAGCACAACTCATCTCGAGTGCAACGGGTCTCATCAGATCAGTGCAGAAATATCCATCGTTGTACTGGACAATGCTTCAACGTCAACGCACCCCGTAATTGCCAAACCCACACTGACCAACGTGGTGAAGTATGGACAGACAATCCAATCAACTGAGACGGCACGGATTGACAAAGGTCTGTAAATTATCATCATCATCATTCATCGCACGGCTGATTGCACCATCTCCTCCTACACCGCAGGACAATTACGAAAACCCACAAGAGAGACGGCAGTCACCGATCCCAAACCGTGGACCATTTTTGCAACGCTACTACCCACAGTGATCATTCGCCAGCCGCGGCATTTCAGATATTCACCACTGCTTATTAAAACCCTACCGCACACAAGAAGAATCGTCATCATCATTCATCGTACAGTCCTTTTTTTTTACTATAAAGGGATAATGGCGCGATGATGATGATGATGATAATGATGAGGATGGTGTTGCTTTCTTTGTCTCTCTAGCTGTGAATGTGCGGTTGTTTTGCTCTGGCCCTGTCCACCTACCTCCCTGCCGGAGCGTGCGTGCATTTCTGCCCACAAGCGACAATTAACGCTAAAGCGACGCGACCTGTTCTCATTAAAACTTGACCCACAATTAGTGGCCCCTCGGGAATATATTAAACACGTCAATGTAATTTGATGGCAAACTTCAGAATTAACCTATATGGCAAACATTACTGGATATATGGCAACTGTATATATGTATGACGCTCATACTGCACGTGTCTAATACAGTACAGGTGTAAGCTGAGGATGCAGGAAATTTCACTCAAGGATGGGATAAGAAACTGGGAGGTTTGGGACGAAATGTGGCAGGAAAGCGTTGTGGATGTGACTAGGAAGAGGAGGATGTGGGTTACGTCTGCAGGGTGGTGGGGAGCAGGTGACTGATACAGGCATTGGAATGGCGACCAATGGGAAGACCAAAACCCACGTGGTGGTGATGCTGAGATTCTAAGAATTGTCCTTGATGAACGTGTCACGAGTGTGACAAGGTGAAGAGCTCAAGCCAGACTGTGGTAATGGTGGTAATGTGGCTGCGAGGAGAGACATTGGAGGTCACATGTCAATTTGCAAACAACCGCGGGATTGAGCAGAAGGACGGGAGTGAAGAGTAGAAATTGGCAGCATTGGCCATCATGCCTCCTTGACCTGTGGTGGCAGTGGGATGTGTCGGCGTACTGTAGTGCATTCATACTCGAGGTGGATCGTTACATCGTAGGACTGTGAGAGAAGGCGATGGCAATTGGGAGGCCTTCATCCAGCGGTGGATTATGGCTGCTGTTGATGACATTAATGTAACAGTCTCATCTGCTGTAAATCATCACCCTTAAGGGAAGGGTCTGTGAAAATTGAACTTTGTTTCACCACCCGTGCTCAGTCCTATCCAAGGTCCACTCATCAAAACATGTATTTCAAGAAATTCTTCTTTCGGGTTTCCGAGGTCTCCCTTGAATGAGGCAATCAACCTCAATGGACATTGTTACCTGTGACAAGGAGGATAAGATACAGAAATAAACTACTGCATCTCCTGGGCAGTTCCACTAATTGGGCAACCTCTTGGAAAAAAATGTCAAGCTCATCCTAATAATCTAAATAACAAGAACTGATTTACACCCAGTAAAGCTCCACTGAGTCTAAAAACTCATTTTCAGGAGGGTCACGAATTGGAATATTTGTATGGATGCACGTGGAACTTCTTTTGCCACCGTACGTAGTCAACGTGCTCATGAGGTTTGGCCAATACCAGTTCAAATGAATGCGTTTGGCTATAGGAGAAAACCATAAAACCTGGAGGAAACACATGCAGTAAAGAGGGAGAACACAGAAAGTTTAACACAGAAAGGCATCCGAGTCATGCATCCAAACCGGGTCTTTCTTAATGCATTGCCACCCTGCCCTGGGGTGTCATTTTCAAGTTAGCTGTGTACAGATACTACAAAAAATAAGGCTGATTTAAGGAAGAATCACGGCTTGACACAAGCACGAAAATGAATGCACCATCCCCATCCCAGCGTGGATGACAAGTCAGTTTGTCCAAGTACGTCCAATGCTGCGGCCTTTCACGAGCATTTCTCCATTTATTAAGCAAGGTGGACACATTATTTCAATCTGAATTACAGGCCCATTTGGTTGGCGGGCTATGCCTGAAGTAGAAAAGCCGCGTCGTGACTGGACCGATGATTACCCGCAACTTTAAAGTGCTGGAAATGTGTTCGAAATTGAGAAAACTAGTTTCCTATTATTTCAACACAATCATGCGATGCTGTGTACCCCAGGCTTGCAAACACGAATTTTAATATTAATTTATGTACAAAAAACTACTTTAAAGTTATGGTCAGGAGCACTATTTCGACTTCACCAGTGGTGTTACTGTCACGCTCATGCCCGTGGCTCGGACACTTTTTATTTGATTTTTCTTCACTATTTATGGAGCTTCTAACGCTTGTCGGAACTGCCCGGAACATCCCGCGCATGTACACATCTACCCACAGTCTTTGAAGTGTTCATTGTTTTGACTGCACCTTCCATAACCTGGGGTGCACGCATCACCTGGGGGTGCGAGATGCCCTTTCTGGGGGTGCTAGACGTGGCCAGATTTCTTTTTGAAGGTAAATCATCGAAACACCAAGTTAAGCACGGGCACGTAAGTACAACTACTTTGTTTCATCAAACATATGTATTTATAAACATGATTATTTTTGTTACGATTGAGAACCAAAGGGGTGCAATGCCGCAGTAACAGTTAAGAACCACTACTTTAAACCAAAGACATCGGACTGCACTTGCTTCAACTGCACGCGCACGGCATGCAAGGTAACGCTCAGCGAATCAGCGTACGTGTGTGGTTTGTTCATTGACGTTCAGCTTGCGTATAAGGGTGGTATTTTTAGAAGAAGCTAAAGGGTCAGGTTTTTGAAGAGCTGGTATAGCCAAAGCGCAAATTAAACAGTAGACAGTGAGGGCTCAATATAAAAGTATCTTAGTCACCCCTAGAACGTTCTAGACGTTGTGCTCTTTGTCTCAGACGCTTACACTGACCAATGATATTTCTTTATTTCGTTGGTGTTGTTGGTGTCACGTCATCATCAGACCACAATGCCAATTAGGAAGTGTTGCAGGACATTGCATCACCATATGTCAGAGAACGTCCCGTGGAAAAAGTAAACCTAAAAATAATCAAACTTGTGATTTTTGTTTGTTACAGTAATTGATTTCCGGGATAAGATAATCAACTCACTATAATTACGTCCGTGCGTGAATCATGGGTGGCTAGAACTTAGATTTGAACGCAGGACCTCAGTGCTGAAGACTCACTGCTCTGATCCAAGGTATATAAATGTGGCTTTTTTAGGAGGTATATACTCAAATTGCCTAAGTTTAGGGGGATGCACAATCAAACCGGAATATTGACTTGAGAGTGGAATGTTTGCCAATGTAGGATTATTCCAGTTTGTGTATGTATGTAAAATGGACTTCTTTCGCACCGTACGTAGCCAACTATAAGAATTGGAGATTGCAACAATGAGCTGAAAAAAACAACCTAAAACCATTCCGCAATGAGATCACATCAAGGCCGGATGTGAGTGAACAGTGACACTGGGTGTTTGTGTACCAGGTGGCCAAGCATGTTCTAGAAGCGGCACGAGTTTTCAGAGGAGCGAGTTCAGACAGAATGTGGGAGCAGATAAGTAAAGGAGATAGATGTCTGGTTGTGCTGAAAAAAGATGTTGGACCTGGAAGGCGGTGGCCTAGGGAGAAAAAAATTAACCCGTAAAAACAAAGTTTTTCACTATAAATCCTTTATATGTGTGGCGGCTAGAGTCCTCTCGTCCTCTGGCTTGAGATGGCTGCCACCTATGGGACAGATGATTGCTTGTCACCATTAAGCAATTGGTAATTAAATATAAAAAAAAAAAATCCTAAAAAGTGTAAAATTTTGGAAAAAAAATTTCACGAAAATAAATTGTCACGCACAACGAGTCTGTGTGCAAAATGTCAGCTCGATTGGATCACGAGAAGTGGGTTAAAAAACGACCGAAAGATTTGCACGGTCGTAAGCGCGCAAGCAAGCAAGCAAGTGAACTTAATATAAAGGATTTAAAAAAGGAGACATTTGAGAAGTGTTGGTCAAGAACACTAAAGGACGAAATAGCGGTGAGAGCGATGAACATGGTGTTGCGGATGACGAGGCTGATTGAGAGTGTGGCAATGAGTGGGAGATGAGATTAAGACGGGAGAGATCGATGGAATGGAAGGTGGCTGAGAAAGAATTAGATGAATCATCAACATAAATTTTGAAATCACCAACATTGAGCAGAGAGGCGGAGAGACTTTAGACCGAGGTGGGATCTACGTGACTTAACCAAAAGAACCAAAGAATACAGGCATGAGGTGTTGGTTTGGTTTTGGCAGATTGTAGACAGTCGAGAGAACGTGAGGTTGGAGGAGGGTGAGAGATGAAGGAAAAAATGCCTAAAAGAGATGACATTTTGGAAATGTACGCTTCAAATTGTAATTTGAGATGAGAGAAAATCCACCAGGCATGCTAGAGGAGTGAGCTGTCTACTCGTAAAGGTTGTAGGCAATATGGGACGGCTTCAGAGAGTACAACTCAGAGGGTATGTAACAAGTCTCCGGTGATAGAGGGGGTGTGTCAGTGGTGCCCTCCTGCAGGAGACTGTGGATGAGTCGTGATTTAAAATTGATTGAGTGGACATTCGCAGGGCAACATGACCAGAAAGTGACGAGGCCAATACCATAAATGCCTGAGTGTAGTGATGTAAATGGCGTCACTATGGTGTTTAGCGCCAGCTACTGTCACAAGAGTGGAACTGAGTGTCCTGAGCGTCTCTCTAGCACCAGAGTAGCTATGGCATGCAAGCGGGCCCTAGGGGGCATGGTTCTGGTGACAGTCAGAGAGAGGGCAAGTAAGGACGTGGCAGTCTAGGTGAACCCTGGAGGGCACGTGATCGGGACAGGGTAGCCAGGGGGCCCAAAGGGTGACTTGAGGGACACGTGATCCTCGGTCGAGGACCTTCTGGTGAGATCCAGAAGGGGGCGTGGCCGAAGGCGGAACGAGGCCACGCTCGGGAGTATAAAGGGGAGGTGCCGAGAGCAATCGAGGCTGTCTGTTGGAATGGAACACGTCAGTGCTACGTCTCTTCGATCCTCGGTCTTTACGCTCGGCATCGTGGGTCAGGCAGTGTGTTACTGACTGACCCCGTTATGTAGTTACTCCGTTGTGGTCTAGTTACCCGTTGTGGTCTATACGTTTATGTAGTTACCCTGTTGTGGTCGTGTAATATACGTGTTGCCTCCAAATTCAAGTGTGTGCCTCCGTAGAACCCACTACATTAGTATGGCTCTTTTAGTCCCTAGATTTGCTATGAAACCAGATAATTATTCACATGCCAGCTTGGCTCCAAATATATTTTCTCACAAACCTACGAATCTTTTGGTTTAATATGGCTCTCTAAAGTTCCGGATTTTTCCAAAAAAAATACTAAGAATCCGAAAGATGTAATTCAGCTTTGTCTGCTCATGGTGACCCATGGCTCATGCAAACAGTGGCTGGGAGCATATTTATTATCTACAAAATAAAGGAGAAAACAATTCCCATTGCGTTCGTGTTCTCTTCTTCTGGCACATGATGTGTGACCATCACCCTTCAAGAGAAGAGCCCCCGATCATCACCAATTACTGCCAGAGGTAAACCCCAGGTTCTCAATGCTGCTAACTCACCTTTCCTGTAAAATACCCCATTGAGTTGAAGATCAACATTTTTATTTGCTAAATCATATGATGGCCAGTAAGCCTTTGATTCAATCACCTGAAATGTGCCCAATTACATCAGATCTTGGAAACTAACCAGGGTTGAGCCTGGACAGAGCGTGGATGGGTGACCACCACCATGCATAACAGGTGTTATGGGCTGCAGTGTGGCTATGTTATGTGCAGCGGATGGTAGTGCTGAAAAATCCGTTGTTGTATAATACTTCTACACTTCAGGGTCTGTGCTCGCCATGATGGAGAGATGTTAACTACCTCGCCTGGTATACAGGTCATGGGTTCGATCCTGATCCTGACGCCTGTTTATTTGGAGTTTGCATGTTCTCCCCTTGGTTGCGTGGATTTTTCTCCGGGTCCTCTGGTTTTTCCCTCCACATTAAAAAGACATGCGTTGAGAGAATTTGGCCGTTATAAATTTCCACGTGATAAGCCACTTCATTCGGCTATCGTATGTGGCCAGGTAGCTTCTGAAAAAGAGCTAAATAGTTTAGCCGCTGACAAGCAAGGTGAAGTATGGTCATATAACCCCCCGTAACCCGCACGGCGTGGGGAGATCCTCATTCATCAGTGGATTGTCAAAAGGGCTGCACTTGCACATATACATCTCGTGAACACACATGCGTACAGTCTCCACGTGCATGTGAGTGCTAATTCAGGAAGTCACCCTGAGTCACAGCGTCGGTGTTTGTGTGTAATTACTCAACATTGGTCAAGATTACGGAGCCAAAATAGAAATATGTAAAAATGCAAAAGAGGTGCACATTCGAACGATGTTCCAGAAGGGATTGAGAGCTGAAATGTGGCACAAATATTGGCAACCTCTATGCTCACACTTGAATCAATTATCTGGCGATGCTGCTTGCTGCTGTATTGGCAGTGGTGCACAATTACAATAAAAAAACCTAAACACTTTAACATGTAGGCTGTCGCGGCCAATATCCATAATAAGGGCTTTTTGGGTTAGATCGTGAAAATATAAATGTGTCGTGAAATCCACCACCACCTGACACAGCCAATTAGTATGGTTTGTCACGTAAACAGAACATGCCAATTCGTTACTAGTGCAGCACACCGGTGTGTTGGAGAGTAAACCTACTCGAATTGTAAATGTTGTGGATTTAATCTCCAATACACCGGTGTGCTGTATTAGTAACGAATTGGCATGTTCTGTTTACGTGAAAACCTTACTAACTGGCTGTGTTGGGTGGTAGCAGATTTAACAACACATTTATATTTATGTTTTCTAACCCCAAAAAAAAACCTGTATTATAAACCTAAACATGTTTTAAAATAACACTGTATGGTCTTAAACGATACAAAAAGGGACATTTCAGGTAATGACTCTTCTTTATGTGCTACATAATAGGTGAGATTTTGGTCATTGTCCAAAATCTCACCTATTATGTACTTTCATTTTAAGGCCACACAGTGTTATTGACGAATGTGTTCAGTTTCTTTTATGCTTGCAAATAGAAACGTCAGAAAAGGCAAATTTGTTCAAATTTGGGCCCACAAGAGGTAGCGGCTTGGAGGTCAATTGGTGTCACTCTGGGCTCAGAATATTTGTTGATACTGGGGGAATCCGATGACCTATGAAGCTCTTTTTCACAGATGTCCAGTAGGGGCGGGTCAGAACGTTACAATAAATACGAAAACACGATAGGTGTGCAAAGTATAGGGAAAGGTAAACAAATCACTAAAAAATATACAAAAACTAAACTATTTTTTTTATTAACCCGTAAAGTCCACTGATCTACTCGTTTCAGAAACGACCTGGCTAGAAATGACAGCTCAACGAAAATGGCCTTCTCACGTGGAGATTTTATTGCAGCAAAATAATCTATCTAAACGCATGCTTCTAAATGTTGATGGGAAAACCGGAGAGAGAAAAAAAATCCACACGACCACCGGGAGAAACACCGCAAACCCCAAATGTACAGCAGCCGTCAGGGTCGGGATGGAACCCACGACCTCCTGCACACCTGGCGAGGGAGTTAACATCTCAAGTTTCATTTATTTGGCATAGCCCTGTGAGCCATTCGGCTCTTGAATCGGGTGCAACCGCAACAAACAAAAAACATGAACAAGAAAACATCTTAAAGTGACTATGTGCAAATAGAAAATCCAAGAAAAGACAGCAAAATATTGCAGAAAAAATTAACCCGTAAAAACAAAGTTTTTCACTATAAATCCTTTATATGCGTGGCGGCTAGAGTCCTCTCGTCCTCTGGCTTGAAATGGCTGCCACCTATGGGTCAGATGATTGGCTGCCACCATTAAGCAATTGGTAATTAAATAAAAAAATTGCCTAAAAAGTGTAAAATTTTGGAAAAACATTTTCACGAAAATAAATTGTCACGCACGAGTCTGTGTGCAAAATGTCAGCTCGATTGGATCACGGGAAGTGGGTTAAAAAACGACCGAAAGATTTGCACGGTCGTAAGCGCGCAAGCACGCAAGCAAGTGAACTTAATATAAAGGATTTAAAAAAGCACCGTGCACCAACACTGTGTGCACAAATCCCAGTGAGATGCAAGTCAAGTTTTCCCGTCTCGTTACAACGCTGCCTGTCCCACCACTATCCAGGCCCAACCTAGGCTGAGCTTTAAGAGCCCCCGTGGTTTTGCTGATAGGCTCAGGTTAGAGATGATACGATGTACAGTAACTATTAGATTACAAAACTCGATAACGTGGGTCGGCTCAGCGGCAGAGCGAACGGCTCCCAAAGCGGAAAGCTGCGAGTTCACATCCTGGTCTTGGGGTTAACTCAGCCCATCGTCATCATCATCCCTCCTTAACAGGGTCGATACAAGATAAATGAGTCACCACATCGTGTGAAAATTGAGCACTGATCCCCAGCGAAACGGGCGTTGTCCTCTGGGAAGAAACCGCCCCCGCCAGAGGAACGTGGAATACACAGACGAGCTCGCCCACCCGACGCCTCGCAATGCTCGCCGGAGCGAGGACATGGCACGCATCGCTGAGAAAAGAGACTTAGAACTATACTCTTCGGTTTTTTCGGTAAAGTCACGTAGGTATAAATAAAAATAAATAATACAAATTATCAAAAAATTATAATAGAAATTAAATATTTATCATTTATTTTAATTTTTACCTACGTGACTTTACCGAAAAAACCTAAGAGTTATGAATCGTTGCAGTCACGAAAGCTTCAAATCTAGACTTAGAAGTGCTGTTGTTTCGCCGCGTTACAAAGCGCGTGTACCCATGTGGTCGGTGTGTGTGGGGGGGAGGAACTTCCGCGGATTTCTATTTTAACCAACGCGGGGCAGCCCGGGGGGGGGCGCGCGGTGGGGGGGGGCTCCTTCAACACGAAGGGGTGGTGCGGGATTCCCGCGTCACGTGGTGCCCGGCGCGCGCTCCGATTGGCTCATCCCGAGCGCGCGCCGCGCGTGTTTTTTTTAAAGATGCCCTCTCGCATTTTTTTGGACGGGGCCATTGATGGCCACACACACTACACACACACACGTGTGTGTGTGTAGTGTAGTGTCCATACACACGTGCACATTATACCTGGACATTACACACACGTGTGTGGAAATTACACATACACACGTGCACATTCTACCTGGACATTGTGCACGTGTGTAATGTCCACACACACACACACGTGTGTCATTTCCACACACGTGCACATTTTACCTGGACATTACACACACGTGTGTGTGTGTGTGGACATCTCACACACGTGTGCTCACACGCGTGTGTGTGTGGGGAGCGGTAGTGTAGCGGTTAGCGCTGCGAACCTGGCGACCCGAGTTTGATTCCCGCTCACGGTCAGCACCGGTGACGATTATCCGAACCGGTCCTGGGTCTCCTCCCCAAGGTCCACTCGGCCTCAAATGAGTTCGTGGTGCGATGTGTAGTAAACATAACCACTGGGGGAGACAAAGGAGGCTGGACCTGGGGCTGGCCGCCCACCCCCTTCGTGTGCCGTCCTGGCCTTAATCGGTGCTTGCTAAAAGCAGTTGCCCCAACAGTCTGTTCAGGCTATACGGGGATCTTTGCATTGTGTGAGCGTATTTGTAGATGTGCCAATGTGCTGATGTGTGCCAGGTGTGTGTGTGTGTGTGGATACCTATTTTAACTGCTTATTTGATACATTATTTAGTGATATTGCATTGGCAGTGGCGCATAGGACCTTTGCCCGAACCGTCACCTGCTATTTTCCTTTTAAGGAACCCCCACTGTGTTAATGACGAATTATATTGAGTTTGTTTGCAAATGTAATAGCTGAGCTGCAGAACACCATGGACTTCGTAATAAGAATAAGCCAATTTTTAGTATTGTAATAAAATCCAACCGTGATGTGGTTTAATACATAAGTAGAAGAAAAAAATGCATATGCACTGTTACTTGCATGCTGCTGCTCGTATTAACATTTATTGTCAATGATGTATACACAATGCTCTTACAACATACCCTGGTCAGTCAACTCATTGTCAGCATCATTATCATCAGTTCTTGAAGGCTCGGTATAATGAGGCAACGCCACATGATGTATTGAAGTCTTATCAATTTACTGGACTAGAACCGATCATACTAATGTGTATTTTTTTAGAAGCGTCTTAGGGACCAGTAATGCAAGAGAGGACAGCCACAATGAGTAGAGAGACGTTCCAATTTTTACTACATTTGCTGTATAAACAACTGCCTCGCACTATATAAATGCATGTATGCAGTACCACACACGTGTTGTTGGTGGAGAGTACTGGGCACCAACGAAGGCCAACATTACACTTGCGGGTCATAAGGCCAAAACCTCAACACCCATGAACCCCAACAACCACCACCTATCAATCCAATACCCATCACCATCATAACACCCCCACATGCACGCAAAGTCACTTACCCCTAACCCCTCCACACCAGAGGTCGCAACCGGGTAACCGATACCCGTACCCTACCCGATACCCGGCTACCCGTACCCGGCCGGGTACGGGTACAGGTAGCCGTTTGCGACCTTGGTGCGGCCGGGTCCGGGTACGGGTAGGCCATGAGTCACTGGTGAGTAACCGTTTGTCACTCATTTCGGGTAGGGTACGGGTAGGGAACGGGTACCCATTTGCGACCCTGGTGCGGCCGGGTACGGGTACGGGTAAGGAATCAAAACCCGTTTGCGACCTCTGCTCCACACTGCCACGCACAACACTAACAGCTCCACCAATAGTCACCACTGCGGGCCATTGAGGGCAGGGCCACGGAGGAAATATTTGTACTTTATTCCGTTTACTGTTACTGTACAGCATTTATAGGCTGAGTTCAAATTCCATTATTGGGTCAACCATGCCAATCATTCCTTCAGGGAAGATACAATCAGTGTCACTGTGTGGGAAGTCAACACAGATGATGGTCTTCCAAGAATATGAGTCCATGCCATGGGAATGTGGAATTTCCACCGTTGGTTTAGGACCGCCAAAGGAGATGAGCCCCTTGATATGGTCTCTTAAGAAGTGGGTCACACGCTGACTTTTGTAAATCGTGGGATAATTGAACCCGAAGCTAACTTGACCGATAAAGCCCTTCTCTATTTAAGGCGCCATTCGGCAAATCAACCCCCTTTCTAGAAAATTGATCAATTATTCTAGCCGACTGAAGTTAGCACCACGCGGCGTGAAAGGCATGTTGTTCTTTTTTTACAGTAATCAATTAACTCGTCATCATTAACACTGCATCTCCCTTGATTGCAAATTATCTGCCCAAGGGCAGGTCCGTGGCTCATTCTTCCTCCATCCGATCCCACTCTCTTCACATCACCACCCACACCGCTCGGCACTCGGGTTCGTGAACCGTGACTGGGCCGAGGGCAGTTGTGGTGGCTTTCGCCTTCCTCAGTACAGTTTGTTTAAGGTGACAGCATCACCGGATGTAGCTTGTCATATCCAGTCCTAACCACATTTCTAAAGGACAATTCTGATTTTGAGAGGGACAGTAGCCATGGGGGGCAATGTTTGGTAGGCAGAGGAGGTCCATAAACGCCACTAATGGAAGGGATCACAGACGACTAATCCCCTGCAATGAAAACTGTGGTTGAAGCAGTTGCCAAACTTACGTTGCCCCGATGCCAGAGGTCGCAACCGGGTACCCGATACCCGTACCCTACCCGATACCCGGCTACCCGTACCCGGCCGGGTACGGGTACCTGTTTGCGACCCTGGTGCGGCCGGGTACGGGTACGGGTAGGCCGTGAGTCACTGGTGAGTAACCGTTTGTCACTCATTTCGGGTAGGGTACGGGTAGGATACGGCTACCTGTACCCGGCCGGGTACGGGTACCCATTTGCGACCCTGGTGCGGCCGGGTATGGTTACGGGTAAGGAATCAAAACCCGTTTGCGACCTCTGCCCGATGCCGACGTAAAAATCACCAAAAATGTAGCCGATCTCGTCAGACCTCAGTGCTAAGAAAGGTCGATCCTGGTTAGTACGTGGATGGCCCACCGCCTGGTTTTCCAGGTGTAGCATGGGGCTACCAGGTGGCCAGTAGATGGCAGTGCTAGAGTGGAAATCTCTTTTCTGTATACACGCTTGGTTTCTCCCGATTCTCTGGCTTCCTCCCCCACATGTAGCCAAACACTAATTCATAAAAATGGTCAAAACATTTCCATACCTGTCAACTCCTTATCAGTGCCTACCTTATTACAGACCAATTCAGACCTTGTTGGTCACCCCGTGCCCTTATAAATCTCAACGTTCATCCTACAGAGTCCCATGACAAGGGATAAACACAAATAAATCGACAAAAATTATGTAACGAAACAAACACTGTTTTATGTATAATTTTTTTTATAATTGGCGTTAATGATGCCACTCATCATGCTACTGTAAGTGATCTTGCATGCTGATGCTGCCGCTTGCTTGATATGTTGATGCACACACTAATGTTGATTTTTTATTTATTGTTGCCAGGATTGAAATGACTGTATGCGGTATGAACCTGAAAACTCCCTGTACAAGAATATGGGTACACCGTATGGGTTGACAGGTTTTCATTCCCAAGGCAGGATGCTCTTAAACGAGTCCTGAGATTCAGGAATTCCTGGATAAATAATTGTCACCATTATCATTGTTGTGTTCCTGTGCCCACAGTACATGGTTAATAATTCATCAAACACAACCATCCTCAACACTGAGAGAGTCACTGCTCATCCCACTCCGGTGACAGGACCAGGAGTTTGGTGCAGCGATGAAGATGATGGTGACCTCGGCTGGATGTGGCGACACACACCTGTCTGTGATCCTAGGAGGCAAGGGGTTGGAGGATCACAGAGATTTGTGAAACACCCAAACCCAGTGATGGTGGTGGTGGTCGAGAGATGTCAGCACTGCGAATTGGTTTATGAATTATGAACCCGTATGTCAGTCAAACCATGGCATCTGGGTCTGCCACGTAACATCCTGTCAGTAAGACTTCGAAACTTCACGTGGCCTTAAAGTATATATGTTGAACTTATTTCACGCCATACATAGCAAACGGTGCTCATCGGAGGTGCGGGGAAGGATAACAACTAAACACAAATAGCAGTTCTAGAGAAATGTTTTCAATCCATATGAAAAGTGTATAGCTCCAGCGGCTTCCTAATATCGGAAGAGCGTTCCAGACGTCCACAGAAGCGCACCTGAAAGTGCACCTCACCTGGCACAAAGCCGTGATGTCACCACTTAGTGGATTAGAGGGTGCTATACCCTCGTATGCATGGTGGATTAGAGCTGTTTCCTACCCACACGAAAGAACACAAGTTTATGTATTTATTATTAAACGAATTGGCCAAATAGCTCAATGCAGGATCCTCCAAAAAAAAGGATTGCAACTCATTGACACTTTCCTGAATAAGTTGAATACGTTATCGCAGAGCATTTTCACTCGCATCCATGAAGGCTCGCTTACAGACAGCTATTCAGACAGAAATCCATCAAGGCTGTAAGCACGTGATTAAGACAGGCAATAGACAGCCAGTCAGCCACGTGGTTCAGGTAAATGTGAAGACGCCTGGTTTAGAAGGACACGTGGTTCTAGCAAACAACATAAACTCAGACGACAGGCAAACGAGTAAAACACACACACACACGTGGTTCAGGCACACAGTGGCCACGTGGTTTAGGAAGACAGTAGACACTCAAGACACGTGGTTTAGGCAGACAGTAGACACGTGGTACGGGCAGGCAGCAGTTCAGGCAGCAGTGGGCTAGCCAGGCTGACAGCAGGGGCGCTGTTATCACCCCCCTCCTCCTCCTCCCACGCACAAGCTTGGCTCGCATGGCTAGCACACACATACACACACACATACACCTCTCTCCCCTGAACCCACCCACTCTCGTAAAATCCTTCCCCTCGCCTCGACCCTCAATGGCCATGCTTCCTTCTCTCCAAGCACACCCCTCTATTTCCCCTGCAAGGGCCTTTGATCGAGCCCCAACACGAACGCACGCACCCATGCACACGCGCGCACACACGTACACTAAATGCATTTCTTTCGCGAACATTTCACCTCTTCTGTGCTTTTGCACGGAGCTCCCTGGTCACTCCAGGGTCTTCAAGACGAGCCGATGCCCTTCCAAGAGCAGCACTAGCAAGCAGCAAGCAGCAGCAGCAGCAGCGACGAGCGGGTAGATGCGTGCCCGACGCAAGGCCGAGAGAGAGGAGAGGAGAGAGGGATGGAGTGGCAGGGGGAGCGAGCTACGGGGATGGAGAGGATGCGGCGGAGGGGGGGGGAAAGGATGAGGAGGAGGAATCGAGCAAGAGGATGGAGCGGAGCTGTGCGCGGCGCCGTGACGCACATCGCCGCGTAATCACGCGGTGCAGGGGGTTGGGGGGGGTGAGCATCGCCTTGCACCCCCCCCCTCACCACCACCACCAAACACCACCAACGCCGTGATCGGGACACGCCACACGCACGCCCTCTCGTGGCACGCCACCACCATCATCATCATAAACTATTCATGTCCCTCCAACCCCCCCCCCTCATCCAGCAGTGGATTGACCACGGATGATTGATGGTAACCATGGTCACCATCATTATCGTCGTCGTGACTGATGGTGATGGTCATGATGATCATCATCTTCCATCATCCCAGCAGTTGAGATGATAACCATCATCATCATCATCATCGTGACTGATGGTGATGGTCATGATGATCATCTCCATCAGTTGAGTGAGATGCTAACCATCATCATCGTGACTGATTATGATGGTAATGATGATCATCATCTTCCATCATCCCAGCAGTCGAGTGAGATGATAACCATCATTATCATCATCGTGACTGATGGTGGTGGTCATGATGATCATCATCTTCCATCATCCCAGCAGTCGAGTGAGATGATAACCATCATCATCATCATCATCGTGACTGATGGTGATGGTCATGAT
>CM025616.2:6918644-6930221 GCA_014621495.2 Entosphenus tridentatus | reverse complement strand
CATCATCATCATCGTGACTGATCGTGACTGATGATGATGCTCATGATGATCATCTTCCATCATCCCAGCAGTTGAGTGAGATGATAACCATCATCACAATCGTGGTTGATGGATAATGGCCATGGTGATCATCTCCATCAGTTGAGTGGCTGATTGCGATGAGTCTGAATGACCACCAGCAGGCAGCCATGATCGATCCACTGCTGGATGAAGACTTCTTCCAAACGGTCGCCATCTCTTGATGACCCCGCGATGCAGCAACCCATCAGCACCTGCTCGACCTCAACACGAGGTAAATTCCGTAGCTCGTGTCGCCTAAAACATTGGAACGTTGGACCAACGTTGGACCAACGTTGAATGCTTACTGGGGTGGTGATTTTTTTGTGGTTTTGTGTCATTTTTACTTCCCCCCCCTCCTCCGGCACACAAAATTAACAAATTTTCGTTCTTAACAGGCGTAGTAGATAAAGGTGTCAATTCGTTTGGAAAACTCGCATTAAGCAGTGAACCACCGTGTGCCAGCGAAGGGTCTCTTAGAACGCGGGATGTCACAGAACTACGTCTGAGGCCAATTCCGTGGCCTCCTATCCACACGCAAGGCACGTTGGGGACAGATTCACACAATCATGGAACGAGTGAAAGAGACGTGGATGTGGCGATTTGTTCCACGGTTCGTGATGGAGACAGCGTCACGATTCCGCCGTTGTCAATCGACAAGTGCACTCGAGTACAATGCACGTGCGTGGTGGTGTATGATGGTCAGGTAATCCTCACAACTGTGGGACATTGAGACCTTTACCAAGCGGATTGACACCCCGTGATGTGTGGGTAAAGCTACAGTATACGTCTACTGTGGCGACGTGGGTCCGCGTGTGTGCGACAATGCCTTCATCTTAGTTCGCTGCACACACAAAGACAGAGATGCCCCCCCCCCCGATGAGCCTTAACACACTCACCAACACACAATCCACACGTGAACTACTCACGTGTGGATTGTGTGTTGGTGCTGTTAGTGAGCGTCTCTGAAGGCCAGCACGGCACACGTGGCTTGGGTGGCCTGACCCACGCTTGGCCGCATGAGGTTCTCATTTGAGGCTGAGTCAACCTAGGGGTGAGGTCCAGGATATATCGAGATGATCGCCACTGGTGTTAATATCCGTGAGCGGGAATCAAACTCCCCATACTACTCCCGAGAGGGAAAGGCTGTAGGGGCAAGTGCTGTTAGCGAGCACATATGGAGGTGGGTAGCGAGCACCACGCCTCCCTCGTGGTATTCATTTGAGGCTGAGTCAACCTAGGGGAGACCCAGGAGTTGGTCGTGAGCGGGAATCGAACTCGGATCACCGCTCCCTACATGTACACACCAAGATGCATTCACACACGCGTGAACACACACCAACACATGCACACACACATGTACACACACACGCGTGAACACACACACACCAACACATGCACACAAACGTGTACACGCACACATCAACACGTGCACACACACGTGCACACACATGCACACACGCGTGAATACACACCAACACGCACACACACACGTTAACACACACACCAACATTCATTCACACTCACACACGTGTACACACACACACATGTACACACACGCGTTAACACACATGCATACACACGTGTACACACACACACATGTACACACGCACATATATGTATACATGCCAACACCCATGTACACACACATCAACATACAGACTCACACACCAACATACACACACCAACCAACAGGCATGTGTACAACATGTACAAAGACGCACACACACACACACGCGTGCAAACACACCCTCACATCAACACACGGGCAACCTTTCAACACTCACACCACCACACACACACACGCATACCCGGACACCCCTCCCCCACACACAAACGCACGCACACGGACGTCACATTTGCAAACCAACACACACGCGCACATGAACAACATCCCCTCTCCCACTTACAACTACAAAGATCCCCCGTATAGCCTCAACGGACTATTGGGGCAAGGGCTGTTTGCGAACACTTATGATGGCTGACTGCGGAACACGAGGGGGTGGGTGGCCAGCACCACTCCCGACCGCCTTTGTCCCTCCAGCGCTGATGTTGACCCACACTGGGCACTCGTTTTAAGGCCGAATCGACCTCCGAGAGGTCCAGACAATATATCCGCCCTTGCAATTGTCCGTGAACGGGAATCTAACTCGGTTCGTCAGGTTCGGAAGGCGCAGTGCGCTAAACGTTACCCCACCGCTCCCAATGATGAGGCCACACACACACCCCAATACACACAGACCCCAACACACATACCACACACACACACCCCAACACACACACCCCAACACACACACCCCAACACACAAGACCCCAACACACACACACACCCCAACACACACCCCAACACACACACACACACACCCCAACACGCACACACCCAACATACACACACCCCAACACACACACCCCAACACACACACACACACCCCAAAACACACACCCGAACACACACCCCAACACACACACCCCAACACACACACAATCCAACACACACACAACCCAACACACACACACCACAACACACACCCCAACACACACACACACACACCCCAACACACACACCCCAATAAACACACACACCCCAACACACACACACCCCAACAAACACACACCCCAACACACACACAGACCCCAACATACACACACACCCCAACACACCCCAACACACACACCCTCATACCGTCAGTCCTGCCACAGTTCAACAAAGTCACCCACCGCCCTGCCAAAACGAGATCCCCCGCGTAGCATTGAAACAAACTGCTAGGCCCAGCGAGTGCTGTTGGTGGTCAGAGCCAGGCCTGGCCGTATTTGTATCCCTAATACTGATGTTTACGCGCCGTACCAAGAACACAAGTTCGTCAGGGACGGAGCGCAGACGCGAGAGCATAGAAGGTGCAGTATAACAACCGACGTTGCTGCATTGCCCTCTGCTCTCCAGTTCATGTTTGGCCCAACGTTGCATGTTTACTGGCCATTGCTTGGATTAGTATCCAGGCCCAAAGCTTGCTTAGCCTCCCCAGGTCCGTGTGTGACCGTGCGTGTGACCTCAAAGTGCTGGGAGCGGTGGTGCAGCAGTTAGGGCGCCACGCTACTAACCCGGCAAGTTCGATTCCCTCTCAGGGCCAACACAACGGTGATATGAATCTGAATCGGTCCTGGGCCTCCCTTGGGTTGACTAAGCCTCAAATGAGTACCTGGTGTGGTGTGTAAACATCTTTGGTGCTCGCTGTCAGCACTTTCCACAACAGTCTGTTCAAGCTAAACGGAGGATCTTCGTTTGTTGTGGCCTCAAATTGGTGGTTTGGTCATTTAGGCTCCGATGTTTACACACCGACACAACCACACACAAACACACTTGTGTACGTACAGCAGTACATACCCATACACGTCCGCGGTTGCAGCGAGGTTAGTGGCACGTCAAAGTGTGCGTGGGGTGAGCAAGTCCAGAAAAAAGGTTGCTAACATATTTGCAAATGTTGTAATCGCGCCGTGGAGGAAATTCCCAAAGTTTTTGAAAACCACAACGAACTCATGCTCATAATCAATGTTTTTGGGTTTAGATCGCGTTATTTATAAATGTGTCATAACCCTCCACCACCTGACACGGCCAATCAGTAAAAAAATGTGTCACGTTGACAAAAGACAAATAGTTCACTGCTTTAGCCCACCGGTGTGTTGAAGTGTGAAACCACAACATTTAAAATTTTTGAGTAGCACGACGTTTCGCTGGTAATTGCATCCAGCATCATCGGGGCAATTCGCCAGAATGGTGAGGCTCTGCTCTGTCTCCCGTTCTTATATAGAGCAGCAGCAGCAGCAGGGTGACGTCATCATTAACTCATCAACTCATCAGGTGCAACGATTTGAGGCGGGGGGGGGGGCTATTGTAATTATATACTAGATTAGTAATCAGGCAGTTGTTACGATGCGAGTTGTAGATTAATAATCAGTTGGAATGTGTTTTATTGTAATTCATGCTGCTCGCGGTGGGGGTCAGCAACCCACTCGCTGTTGCTGCTTCATTCGTCACGTGCGCCGTGACGCGATAGAGGCCATTGTTTCGTGCACGTGTTACGCACACACGACACAAGTCTATCATCCAATGGCAACCAACGGCGGGAAATCAACAACCGGTGGAGAGTGGCTGCATTCAGCAATTCGAAGCACGACAACCCAAACTCTTGGTCGAACGTATGCTCAAATCCCTGTTCGAATCCACGCACCCGCTCAGAGTTAGGGCTACGGTTAGGGTGATGGTCAAGGTCAGGGCTAGAGTAAGGAGCGTGGGCTTTAAGCACATTGCTCGTGTACGTGTTCGAGCGTGAGGTTCGACCTCCGTTTCGGTTGGAATCGCTTTCTGCGCACGGAATATCCGTTTTTAGTTTATATTCCTGCTCCGTACCTCCAAATATAAGCTCCTGCCCAGGATAGCCTTGTTCGTCAATGAAACACCTTCACATTAT
The DNA here is from genome assembly GCA_014621495.2 of Entosphenus tridentatus. NCBI lineage: Eukaryota > Metazoa > Chordata > Hyperoartia > Petromyzontiformes > Petromyzontidae > Entosphenus > Entosphenus tridentatus. Next base: position 6,925,698 of record CM025616.2, on the reverse strand, counting down.
TATGCATTTCCCCACATATGTTGCCAGTTAATTTCTTCCCTTTACAGCTCCTCCCGTGCAGGTTTCCTATAATGGCTGCTGAGCAGAGGTCGCAAACGGGTTTTGATTCCTTACCCGTACTCGTACCCGGCCGCACCAGGGTCGCAAACGGGTACCCGTACCCGGCCGGGTACAGGTAGCCGTATTCTACCCGTACCCGTACCCTACCCGAAATGAATGACAAACGGTTACTCACCAGTGACTCATGGCCTACCCGTACCCGTACCCGGCCTCACCAGAGTCGCAAACGGGTACCCGTACCCGTACCCGGCTGGGTACGGGTAGCCGGGTATCGGGTAGGGTACGGGTATCGGGTACCCGGTTGCGACCTCTGCTGCTGAGCACAGCAGGCCCAATGGCTCAAAACACCAATTGGCCAGCAACAAATAGCGTTCTTAATAAATAATACAGTATAGTTTTTCCTCGCTTTATGAAAGGGATGGGTTCTTTAAAAAAAAAAACAGGCGTAACACGAAATTTCATAAATCGGAATGGCTTTTCTTATTAATGTAACACAAAAATTTGGGAATATACAGCGATATCACTTTTCGCGATGCAAAAATAATAAAAGAACATAAATATGAAAACGATTGAATTATAATTAATTTAAACAAATTATTTACGTTTCAGGGAACTCAACAAAACATCTGCATGTTAGAATGACTGTAAATGTGATGTGGATGCGTTATTGTTGCAATGCAGGGATACCGTGACGCTGTCGTGGATGGATTACGCAGCCTCCCAGGTACTTCTTGTTTGATCTCAAGGCGCGTGCCGCGTGAAATTTCGTTAACATGGAAATTAGATTTCGTTAATCGAAAAAGGTCCAATATTTGTCAATTGCGTTAACGTGAAATTTCGTAAACCAGTCGTTCGTAAAATTGAGGCGTATATCTGTACAGCAATAAACTCATCCTTGAATTTAAAGCTAAGGAAAAGAGACGATGGGAGCACACGCATCAAGTCTCAACGATGACCCTTGTGTGACCTTTGAAGCAAGAGAGTGTTTCCCTCCCGAGGGCCCTTTTACCCCTATCGTTAGCTCTGCCCCACCTGTCTGTTAATTTACACCTCAACGAGAAGACCCTATCCCTTCAAATTAGCGACCTCTCTGTTACTCCTAGCTCTGCCTCCACCTTTTTGTGATTCTTACACCTTTAGCGCTTGTTTTTCGCCTATTGAAGCGTTCTTTCTACGATAATTTGCTATTATGAGCAATTATAATTGAGACCAATTTGTTCGCAAAACGAGCAAAAATGTTCACATAGCGAGTGGAGACCGATCGATCGAATGCCTTCCATGGTGGCAAGGGGGTGCACGGCGGCCAGCAGTTATTTGTATACCAGCTGTCCCATGCTGTGTGCATGCGTGTTTCGAAGTGTAGAGGAGGGGGGCCTCGTGGTGTCACAATAATGGGTGGTTGGGGGGAGGAGTGGTTGGGGTAGGTGGGGGGGGTAGTTGGGGGGGACGGTGCCTGCTTGTAACATGGGAGTCAATGGGTAAAAGATGATCGTTTAAGGAATTTTCGCATACCGATAAATTTTCGCGGAACATATCTCACTCGTTAAGTGAGACCCGCTTCAATCCCTTTACACTCAAGGCTTCCCTACTCCCCAGGATAGATGGCGCCCTTTGCCACCGGTTGTCACGCTACCAGGTCCCAACTCCTCTCTGTGCGATCGCCCATCCCTGATGCTGTCGCTCCAATGCATTGCACAATACTCTCTATATCCCAGGGGATGGCCACTTTCCCCTCCTGCACATCAGACTTTGACAATCATTCCCACTATGCAGAAACTCTGGGCCAGTTCGCTCTCTATAGGTGCCTTGGAGAGAAAAGAAAAACCTCAGATGGGGAGATCTGATGCCGGGGGCGAATGCTCGGGGTCCTAGGCATGCGTGTGGTGTGGCGAGAGGGGGATGCATCAGAGTCCCAGTAAACATGTAACATTGCATGTTTACTGGGGTGAAGTTCACGGGAACAGCAACCATGGTAGTAGCGATAGAAGAGTGATAAGGAGGTCACTGACTTCCGGTGAGCGAGTGACTGGAGTGTAATGATGGTTTAATCCCAAAGTGGATTCAATGGCGTCTCTCATCCATGTGTAGTGACATAGAATTGGTCACTACGTAGCATAACGCTGGCTGCTGGCAGGGAAGGGGATCTGCAGCTTGTAGCAGCCCTGACTGACAGCAGGTCACGTGATAGACCCGAGAGGGATCGAGGGGAAAGGTTACAGAAGTTGCACGTGAGGGAAGCCCGGGAAGCCGCTAGTAGGTTCCGGAAGGGGGGCGTGGCCGGGGCGGAGCGAGGTCACGCTAACAGGATTAAAGGGGACCTCGAGCGGGAGCTTGGGGCTGTCGTTTGTGGTGGGATCCCTGTCGTCGTCGTTGCTGCTGAACATCGTCGTCCTCATCGCTGTCGTCTCGTGCCTTCGTCGCTGTCGTCACCACTTGATAACTGCGCTGCTAAACGCAGTTGGCTGTCTTAGTCCAGCGCCGTCAGTGTCAGACGGCTAGCGTTGTGTGTAGGCTAGCAACCATTGTAGAGTTGCATATAAGCGAGCGACAGCAGAGTGTGTAACAGTGTAGGGTGTGTATTGTCTAAAGTGCACAAAGTGTGCTCAGTGTTTAATTAAAGAATTGCGCCCAATAAGTTACGTCTCCAAGTCAGTCACTACACATGTATAATCGAGAGCAATGACTGCTTCACTTGTCAGCTCTTCAAATGTGTTCTCAAATTATTTCAATTTTCACAGCACTATGTTATCTGCTCTAATTGTGTTTTGTTTCTGTCTAAAACTGTTTAAACTAAAAATACAAAACAAAAACAATACAAAACATCGCCTATGATATCTTTTCATCATAAAGCCACACCTTTCTTGACGAATGTATTGAGTTTCTTTGTTATTCTGCAATAGAATATTTACCTTAAATTGCGAAAATTTATCGAATCACCCCTGTGTGTCACATAAATTGCACATGGTAATATAATGAATACTTTACAGGGATCGACATATGGAGATACTTGCCCTCACCATGACATTCTATAAATCCCAACAATTGGCTCAGGGCTGTCAAATGGAGATGAGGATCGCCTCAATGCTCATTTGAGCAATAAATCAGATGATCAGCTGGCTCAGATGTCAGGGCTCTCAGCTGCCACCCCTGAGATTTTCCACCACCTGGGATGAAACCCAGTTCGCAAGAGTACTGAAGCAAGTTGAAGGTCTCAGCCCGATCACGAGATGTGGATAAGATTCCGCTTGAGATGTCACTAATGTTGTGATACATCCTTCGGTGGACCTTTCTCTGAACACACCCATGACATGATGCCTATAGCACACGCGGGATACAACTGGGAAAGTATTAATGGGGAAAAGGAAATGTTGGCCACAAATTGTAATCGTTCATGAGACTGAAAAATGTCACAACATCCATCACACTCCGACCAAATTACCCCAAATGTGTCCGACATAGTCAGATATCTGAAGCGAAGCAGGGTTTATTCTGGAAAGTGTTGAGATATGTGACCACCAGAGTTTGTCAGGTGTTGTCAGCGGGAGCGGCGAGGTGTGGCCAAGAGATTGCCAGTGCTGTTATCTCCTTGAATACGCCGCGTTTCTCCGGCTACTCTGTCACATGAAGCCGGCAGTGAGTTAAGGAATTGGCCAAACATCCGAATGCAGCAGGATCCTCCTTAATCGTCTTGATACTCAAGTCAAGCTTTCCGGGGTAAACCCATGCATGACACGCAATTATTCTAAAAGCGCGGACGTCAATCATCATAAACAGAGTAACTGTGATGATGATGATACTGCTGCTTGGAAGAGCACGCTTGGTGCGTTACAAAACCCGCGATGAAGGACAGTCACCCTTGTGATGGAACGGAGTTGAGACTTGCGGATTATATACCAAAAGTAAAGACAACGCGGCTGTTTCGCTCAGGAACACAAACGCGAACTGTGGCGAACACAGCCCGGACAGCCTCGTTCCCCCACGACCACCACATCACCGCAGTCCGTGCCTGGCCGCGTGTGCGACTGACAGCGGGGTGAGTGACAGCACGCAGTGGGGTGGGGTGGCAGGGTGAGAATAACACGTGGGGGGCATGGGGTGGTGGTTCTCGGACATTACGGTTACCACGGCCACCAACTCCCCCTTGGCAGCCCCCCACACCACATCTCTTGCCCCCCTCGAATAAAACCCCATCCTCTCCCAGCCACTCACAATCTTCACATCAGCCCCCAATAACTCCGCCTTTCTCAGCCTCCCTTTTTGTAGTCCCCCACAGCCCTATCCATCTCAGTCTCCCACCCCTCGATCCCAACTCTCCATCCCGGACCACCCCAACTCAACCCCCACCCAGGACCACCCCACGACCCCAACTCAACGCCCATCCCCCATCCCCCCAGCTTCTTCCCCTGGAGCCCGAGGCTCCGGATGTGCATCATGTTCCGCCAACTCTTGCCAACATCCGCCCCACGGTCCCAGCACGCCCCCCCCCTTCTGCCCTCACCCCCCGAACCAATCTCCCCCCCCAACTCCCGTCGCTGTCGACCCAGCCATTTCTGATATCAGATTCTGGGATGGACTCCGTTGTGTAAAAAAAAACTTAATGCGGCACGGTCAAATCTGCCCCATCTGTCTGCACGGCGTTCACAAATGTCCGTCCCGTCCGTCACTCACGTTCTGGATCTCGCAAACGGCTCTGGGGAAGGGAAACACACGCACAACACCTACAAACGCTCTTGTTGAGGTGTGGTGATAATGCGATTATAATGGGGTTGTGGTTTTAATTTGGTTACGTGGCCGTTGTGGTTACGGTGGTGGTTATAATGTGGCTGTTGTGGTGCTATTGTGGTTATGTGGTTGTAGTCATAAAGTGGTTATCGTTCTGGTTATTGTGATGACAACGCGGTTATGGTTGTAGTTATAATGCAATTGCTGTGGTTACGTTGCAGCTGTTATGGTTAACAATGTAGTTTTAGTTGTGGTGATGTGGCTGTTATGGTTAGTGGTTATAATGGCGTTTTAATTGTGGTTATACTTGTCATTATATTGCCTCATTTGTAAAATAATTGTACAACTGTCTGAGCAATATTTATAAATGTGTTGCTGATATGTAAAATCGTTGGTGTTGATATGTTATTTTGTACATTTTGATGACTAAAAGTTAGGCCAGGGAGTGTCATTGGGAAACGAATATCGGTAAATCCACAGAGCGTACAATCAACGTTACATCCCCGTGCAAATGCGTGGGGAGTGCTGTTAGTCACCACTAGAACCATCTTCACTATCACCACCATCATTGCGATCATCACCACCAATAATCAAGACGACCTTCATAATTAGAACCAATATGACCAGCATGACCACCAACATAATCACCATTAAAATCATCACGACCACCATAATCATCATTACCAGCATTATCTCTCCAGGACCGAATAAATTGGCACCAGCCAGTGGGACCTCACTTATCTGTAGCAAGTCAGAAGTGGCTTTCCTATGGACCGACTTGTCCCGGCCATGTGAATGTAACATTTACCTGAGCCCGACCGGGAATTGAAGCCGTCCGCTGATGTTTGTGAGCCCCCCGCGTGCTAAGCCCACAGACAGCGCCCTCTAGCCGGAGTTCCAAACATCACCATCATAGTTCACATGCAGGGAGCGGTGGCGCAGTGGTTAGCGCAATGCGCTACGTGGACTTGACGAACCGAGTTGGATTCCCGGCCAAGGCTGACAGCCAAGAGTGATGTCTGAACCGATCCCGTGTCGGTGCCCATCTGCTGTTTACAAACACAGAGCCAGTGGTGGGAATTCCACGTTCCTGTGACGGGGGTGAGCCTCTCCATAAGACACGCACTGTTGACTTCATCGCAACTTGGTACTTGTATATTTGTTTTGTATCGACCCCGAAGGGATGGTGATGGGCTGAGTTAACCCCTAAGCAGGATGTGAACCGCTCGCTTTGCCAGCATTTTTGACATCGCTCATTGACTAAAATCGAGTACAAACTCGTAACACGTGCAACCGAATCACGCGTGTTTAGACTTCGATAATAGACACTTCGTAAACTCGATTGTGTTGATGTGTGCAATAGGTTCACGTGACGCTTACAGCCACGAAATTCCGCTACACTCTCCACAATTGCAAAGCCACCAAAAATAGACCTTTGAATCGCATCGCCACCCTGAATCGTGACAATTCATCATCAAATCGTTACGCAGATGCATGTACAATCCCGACGCCACTATGCTAATGCTGACTCTCAATGATCAATTTGAATATTCACTGCGTCAATTTGTATACAAAACTCATTCCGGCAGTGTTGCCCAACTTCAGTCCTTCCGTCAGCGGTGGGAGATGTCCAGTTTTCCCCAAAACGTGAAGCCCTTTAAACGAATAAAGCATTCAATGACATTTATCCGGTAAAAATGACAATAAACACACAATTTGTGGGTTCTCAAGGAAACTTTGGTGGGGGGAGCCAAAAGTTGGACAGTGCCTACTGCACCGCCCACGGATTCAACACTTTTCACCACCACCACCGTTATCACCATCATCCTCCTCACCATCATTATCCTCACCATAATCATCCTTACCCCATTATCATCATCATCATCTCCTACGAAGAGGCAGAACCATTCGGCTTACTATCATTGCAATCATTATGAAATTGAACTGTTTATCACCCATTTTTTTAAAAGAATAAAAATATAAAGAAACTCACTACAATCTTTCTTTTTGTAAATTAAAGAACACAAACTGCCTCGTGATGTGTTCGCGTGTCGTGGAAATCACCCGGTCCTGGGTCTCCCCTAGGTCGACTCAGCATGAAACGATTAACCCGGTGCGGTCCGTGCAAACGTCAGCGTTTGGGGGAGACAAAGGCGGACGGGCGTGTTTGCGGGACTCACCCTCTCGTGTGCCGCGTGGGCTGTCATACAGGTTACTCGCTGCAGAGCAATTGCCCCAACAATCTGTTCAAGGCGACACGAGGGGGGGGGGG
>CM025616.2:6859905-6878644 GCA_014621495.2 Entosphenus tridentatus | reverse complement strand
CAGAGTCATTCAGACGCTGTCTTCTCGACAGACCTGTTCTCCACCTGAGGACGGCTGCTTGCGTTGTGGCCGAAACGTCGTGATAAATATTTTATTATGTTTTATTTTTATTATTTTATTATTACCATTCTACGTGACTTTACCGAAAGAACCAAGAAGACAGTTTAGAAGTTGCACAGCATCATGGGAATTACCCACGATGCCAAGTTGGCATCCCCGGCGTCATGGCCGTTGGCCTACACTTGAGGAACCACAATTGGTGGCCCTGAGGCGACACGCGCCGGGCGGCGAACTTGCGAACGATGACCTTGGGAAGGTGTCTGTGGATGGGGGTCACCTACAGCGCTGCCAAGGATTCCAAATGACACGGACACGGGGGCAAAGGGCAACGCGGCCTTTGTGCATCATAAACAAAACGAGTAGCATTTCCTGAAGAAGTCCATTGCGGTCCTCTTGGCTTTTTTCTTGGTTCCTGTTAGCATGAGCCAAGCTAATGGGGCCCCCGTGTGTGGATGTGGGGACTCCACATAGATGGTGTCCAGACAGACATTGCTGATTTGCTCTACTGTGCTGATGAGTCCTAATGAGAAGGAAACCGGTCCACAGGTGTCTATCGCTGCATCGCTCCTGTTGCCGCTCTCACATTCGATTTTTGACAGTAACCTTCGACAAGAGAACCCGCAATGCAGTTCTTCAGGAACTGCTGCTGGTTTTTTCTGCATAATGCAAACAAGGCTGGATGAGGTTTCATCTTATTTCCTGTGTGATGATAATGGCGGTAGAGAAGATGCATCCATCCCCGTAGCACATGGTGATGGTGACGACGACGACAAGGATGCGTGTGTATCCCCCGTGTGCGTGATGAGGGGGTGGGGGGGAAGGCGGGGGGTGGTACCATCTGCTGGATGAGGTGGAAGCTCTTTCCGTGGAAGCCGTACGCCTGCTCGAAGAGGGCGCGCTCCGTCTCCCCCCACTCGTCGGCGTCGGGAGCGAAGTTGGGCATGTCGGCGAGCGAGCGCTCGATGTTGTGCGCGTGCCACAGCAGCAGCCCCAGCGCCTGGCGAGCGACCACGACGTCACGCGGCCGTCAGAGTTGTCGTGCAAAATCATCGGGGGCTTTTTAACATTGCTATTTTTTTCTTTTCACAGCTCAACGCGAGCTCGGTAACAAAGCGGAGAACACAAGGTGCTGCGGAACAGCAGGCCGGGGTTCGGAGCGACAGGGCCCGGTGATGGGGGGGGGAAAGACTGGGCTCACGGCCCCGTACCCAGGAGGGCACCACGAGTGGGGACGTGAAAGTTTATATGGGGAGGGGACAGGAGCTGAATCTTCAAGTGGCGGGGGGAGGGAGTCCTTGCCCGCAGTATTTGGCCGGTTAACCAGCGTTAGTTCAAGCAAAGCCCAACTCTGCTGATGAGACACTGTATGCCAAAACCGGTCCAGAGTTTGCGTGAGCTGAATCAATGTTGCTGAAATGATACACTCCCAGAGGGCCGCGGGGTTGATGGGTTGCATAAGAACTACTTTAATTTGTTTTCTGTCGAGAGACAGATACATGAAGGAAACGTATCGTCCGCTTATCTGTTTTGTTATTCAAAGTTGAACACATTTAGGGAGTTGAGCGCGGTTTATGAGATCATGAGACGATTTGGGTGTATGTAATTACGATGGCGATGAGGGCGCTGATGGTGATGATAAGAGATTATTGCGGGGAGCTGGCTGACATTCACAGCACACCCCGGCCACACACCTCTCCAATGGTGCACGCCTATTACATGTATCATATCGAAGCTGAGCTCGAGTCATGGGACAGGCTGCTGTAAATGGTAGAGCCGACAAGCAGTGCCAGGGCCAAGATGCAGAATACAGTCTTCCGGTCAAAGTTCATTTTCTCTTTCGTAAGTTTGACCTCGCTCATACCACAAGCTAAAAAAAGGACTCCTCATTAAGTGCAGAATACAGTCCACGCAGTACACACGGCCTGCGCACGCAGTACCCGCAACACAAGCAGCACGCACAAAGACAAAGAGATCCCCAGCATAGCCTTAAGAGACTGTTGGGGCAAGTGCTTTTAGCGAGCACCTATGAAGATGGGCACGGCACACGAGGGGGTGGGTAAGCAGCGCCACGCTCGGCCACCTTTGGCACCCAGTGGCGATGTTTACACACCGCACCAGGTACTCATTTGACGCCGAGTCGGCCTAGGGGAGGCGCAGCATTAGTCCAGCTAATAGTCACTGGTGTTGGCCATGAGAAGGAGTCAAACTCGGGTCGCCGCGTTCATATCATCCGCACAACTCAGCGGCGCACACACGCACAGCACGCGCACACACGCACAGCGCGCGCACACGGCACGTGGAGCGCACTGCCACCCTCACCTGCTCCGTGCTGTACCCGTGCACCTCCTTGGCGACGGACAGGTACTCGTCCACTGCAACGACAACCGACAGCACGTCCGGCGGTGAGCGCCGCTGGCCGTAGCTTACAATCGAAATACCTGCTCGCTCGCTCCCTTCCATTTAAATGCATCGTTTTAGTTTTTACTTTAGCAGATGAGGCCCACACTGAGATACGTAGCTCTTTTTCAGAAGTGACCTGACCTCAACGAAGAGGCTGATCACATGGATATGTTTATAGCAGCCAAATACTCTTAAACGCACTTTGATTCTATATGTGGAGGGAAAAAAACGGAGGAACCGGAGAAAAACCCACGCGACCACAGGGAGAGAGTTATGCAAACTTCACATATACAGCAGCAGGCGTCCGGGTTGGGATCGAACCCACGACCTCCTGTATACCAGGCGAGGTAGTCAACATCTCCTAGCCACCGTGGCGCCCTTCACGGGCACGACGGGGCTCGGGTTGTTGCGGGCGAGCGGCCGGGGTACGTGGAGTGCGCCGTGGGCGCTGCTGGTTACGCTGCACGTGGCCTCTAGGCCCCTAATGGCGCGTGTGTGTGTGTGTACGTTGAACTTCTTTCGCACCGTACGTAGCCAACAGTGCTAATCGGAGGTGCGGTGCCAAGGACAGCAAACTAAAGACAACAAAAAGCAGTTCTAAAGGAATGCGTTTCCAATCCAGGTGATTTAAAAGTGCATAGCTCCAGTGGCCTCCAAAGATCGGAACGACGAGCGTTCCAGACGGCCGCGAGAGCACAAATGAAAGCGCGCCGCGATGCGGTAGCCATCTTTGTTCGATGGCCAGCCAAAAGTCGCTGCTGCTGCTGCTGCGAGGACGACCGGAGTTCGCGTGATGGTGGTTCACGCTCCGTGACGAGATCCTTCACGTGAGCGGCAATGCAGCGCTGGGGGTTGGTGGATCGTGCGCACGAACACGTGCGACTCCCTCTCTACCCACAGGGGCCGAAGTCACCATCCCCCGGCTTTCCAGGGAACGATGGCGGTACAGCAAGCGGATTACATATATTCTGTCTTTACGGGGATTGAGCGTTGCCCCCTTCCCCCCTCCTCTCGCACGTGTGGGATTTCTCCGGGCACCCCCCGGGTTTCCTCCCACGTGTTTCGAAGGCTCGAGAACGGAAGTGGCCGCGCACATCCCAGCGCAGCAACACAGAGCGTGTGGACACACTGACACCCTTCCCGCTTATCTGCGTTTTTTCCCGCGCTGACGTGTGCGTGAAACTGTGCGCGATGTTACAACGTCCGCAGCGTTTTAATTGTCAATTTTCACGAATGACTCCACACATATATAAAAAAGAATACATATAAGCCACAGTTAATTCATTATTATCAGATGCAATATCAGCAGCAGCAGATAGTCCTTTCTGGTTGACGACGCCACCACCGTACCCCACGGGAGGGGACTGCCAGGGAGCAGTCGGGGGAGCGAGTGAGCGGGCGTGCACTCACGCTGCTCCTCGGGGATGGAGTGGTGAGGCGACCACACCGGCACGTCCTCCCTGTCGCGATCCCTGGTGCGCTCACGCGGCATCACTGTGGTCCCACGCGCACACGCGGGAGGGAGGGACGCAGAATGGGCGGCAACGCCCGGGAGAGCGGAGGTTTCACAACGAGAGGAGCGGCCGTGCCATGCTGTGTGCGCTCGGCCAGGTCGGCAGTGCAGGGGAGGCTGTGGTGGGTTGCACATTATGGGTTTGGCTGAGCCACTGAGTGTTTATCAGGAAGGCAGCGCCAGGTTTGTTATATTAACTTTTTCCCATTCCGAGACGTCTGCAAGTTGCGTTAATTTTTATTAGAGGAGGCATGGCGCCGTTGTTTTTAAAGACACCGTACTCACCGCAGAGAACTGTAGCGACACGACCGCACTCTATGATAGCTGGCGCCAAACTGTGCCACACACCCTCCCGCATGGCCTCGTGAAAATCTCGGTACTGATAAAGTTATTTTATTATTTTTTCTTCCAGTTTCGTTTTGATGATGTACACGTATTTCATCCGGGCGGAATCGGAAGAAAAACTGATGACGTACACATACGTCATCGGAACGGGAATAGGTTAAGGAGGCTATGCCAGGAAGCATCTGTTCCTGGTTGAGTGTACTCAGTCGGCTAGCCTATAGAGGATATACTAGGAAAACTTTGTTTGGTTGGCGACGCTGGGTTTCCGTGCCGTGCAGATGTGCCAGGTTGGTTGTGTCGGGTGCCGTGCCGTCACTCACCGGGGCTGAATTCTGGGATCGTGGCCTGGAAAGCCGAGCCCACACGGATGCCTCCGCCCCCTGGGGGTGAAACCACAACCCAGAGCTCAAAGGGCAGCAAGAACCACCCACCAACAACCGAGCCAGCCGCAAACTCTCTTTCAAAAAAGTCATTGATTTTGTTGCTCACTCTATGGATTATAACCACGAACAAACGGTGCAAAATCCACATTCCTATGGCAGATACGAGGTCGATCCATAGGACAACCAATTATTGACGTCCCCACAAAGTGGTCAATGATTAATCTCTCCTCAACCAGAATGTGAACTTGCAATCTTCCGATTGCGAGCCGCTCGCTCTACCACCGAGCCACCTTTATAAAATGTGAAAGTTTCAAGTAAAAATGGGAATGTCAAAAACACTATTTAGTCTCTTTTCCCATTTCATTCCAACTGTGCCATCGGCACTGTGTCCCCAGACGGGGCACCCCTTTGTCACTCTTGCAGAGAGCAGTGCATCAACCTGTGCGAGACAACAGCCCGAGAAAGGTGATATCACAGAAATACTTCTCGGGTGAGATCCATTCCGAGATCTCCGCGACCTCTTCTTCACACGAGAGGCCTTGCACTCCCCCACGCGCCCTCGTATAGAGTTACCCATCGCGCGGCAGTTAAGCCGAAAGCTCAGAATCTTTTTGCTAAATTGAGGGAAACCTACATTTTTTCTTTATGCAATGGATTTTTTTTGGTGGAGCAATTTGGCGTCTCGGCTGAGTCGCCCGACTCGCCATACTTGAGAATCACGTTGGATCACAGGTGGCCGACACCAGGATTCGAAACCCAGGCCTCTCTGCGGTGTCAGCTCAGCGCCTCTGACCTCTGAAGCTACGAGGTCATAGGTCTGAGGTCCGAGTCGTTCTCCCGTGACGAAACCAACCACGTGTCACGTGGTCCCGCTTCTTCTGGCAGTGCACGCCGTCACAAATAACACGACAACCGCGCGTGTAACGTCCGACCGATGTTGAACTCCAGAAAGTTGGACAATTACTGCGGTGAATTCAATTAACTTGACGAGTGAGTGCATGGAACGAACGACGACCAGCGAGTAGGGAACGATGATCGTGAGCGTCTCCAGTGGGCCACCACCTTGGCCAATCGTCACAGCTACAGAAACTTGCGGGGGGGGGGGGGGGGGTTCTTATTTTGGGCGCCGCAGTCGTGGGTTCGACACCTGCTGTATATTTGGAGTTTGCATCTTCTCCCCGTGGTCGCGTGCATTTTACTCCAGGTCCTCCGTTTTTTTTGTTCCTCTACATTTAGAATCAACATCATGCGTTCTGAGTATTTGGCCGCAATAAATTTCCACGTGGTAAGTCGCTTCGTTGAGCTGTCATCTGTGGCCAGGTCGCTTCTGAAAAAAAAGCTACATAGCTCAGTGGGCCTTACCTGGTAAAATAAAAAAATCGTTCAGTTTTATAGTTTAGTGTTTTAGATTTTGACTCAGGTCTACCATGAAAAAGAGTCCTCTGATGGCAATCTGTGTTATGCAATATACAAGCAATGATAATAATAATGATGTACGGCCTTTTGTCAATCCACTGCTGAATAAAGGCCTCCCGATGCCGTGTCGGTCAAGGGGTTTGTTTGGCCATACCTCAACACGCTGGTCAGTGTGGGTTGGTGAAGCAGGAAACCCAGGGCCAGTTTACCAATCTCTTCTACCAATCTTACTGTTCAATGTCAAAATGTCCCTGTGCTCAAGTGAGTGTGAAGTTGTGTTCATTTCCATTCGTAGCTCTGAGCCAGTGGTGAAAATTCCACGTTCCTCTGGTGTGAGTAGGGGGGGGGAGAAGGGAATTCGTCTCCACCGGGAAACTCTCCACGAGTTCCCGGGGAGCACGACATGAGAAGGAACGTACACCGAGGAGATGGAGCGGTGAAATCCGCGCTTGCGCTAAAGCTGGATGGAACGCTGCATCGCAGAGCCGTGAGAAATGGCGACAGCTTGGGGAGATTTTTAAATTTCGATTTAAAGCTTTCGTGACTGCAGGGATTCATCTTCTTCGTTCTTTCGGTAAAGTCACGTAGAATGGAAACAATAAAAATAATAAAATAAAACATAATAAAATAATTCTCACGACGTTTCGGCCACAACGCAAGCAGCCGTCATCAGGTGAAGACCAGGTCCACGTCTGTCGGGGAGACAGACCTGGTCTTCAGTGGATAGATCACGGCCAGTGATAGGACTCACGAGCCACAGAATAGTGATGCACCGCGACGCGAACCTGCCGTGGCAGCTCCAGCTGGTCCAGCCCGACCCGACCTCCGACCCCATGACCCACCTGTTCGTCCATTCTGCAGGACGCCGCCACCGCCGCTGCTCCCGCCGCCGCTGTGGTGGTTGTGCGGGGAGTGGTGTTGTTGTTGGTGGTGGTGGTTGTGGTGGTGGTGGTGTCCGTTGGAGTGAGACTCAATGCCGGCGCCCAGGGGGCCCTTCCAGCGCTTCCACGAGACGGGGCCCGTCGTGGCGCGCGCCTTCAGCATCTCCGATCGCTTGCCCAACATGGTCGGCATTTACACTGCTGAGGCACGGACACACACACACGCGCGGCCCGTCACACACACGCACGTACGCACACACACGCTAACACATGCACACACAACCTGTCTCCACACAGACCTTCATACACAACCACTGTGTACACACACACAATCTGTTGCCACACAGACCTGCATACACAGCCACTGTCAAACAAAGACAAAGATCCCCCGTGTCGCCGAACAGACTGTTGGGGGCAAGTGGTGTTAGTGAGCATCTATGAAGGCCGGCACGGTACGCGAAGGGGGTGGGTGGCCAGCTTCACGTCCGGCCGCCTTTGTCTCCCGAGTGGCGATGTTTACACACCGCACCAAGTACTCAGTTGAGGCGGGATCCATCAAGGGGAGGTCCAGATATTCGTCACTGGTGTTGGCCCTGAGAGGGAATCCAACTCGGGTCACCGGGTTCGCATTTCTGCGCGCTAACCGCTACACCACCATTCCCCACACACACACACGCTTATATACATACACACACACACACAAACTGCTTATATACACACACACACACAAACTGTCTCCACACAGACTCGTATACGTGAGCAGTCACACACACACGCACAAGCTAACACATACACACAAAATCTCTCTCCACACAGATCCACATACAAAGATCCCCCTTATAGCCTGAACAATCTTTTGGGCCAAGTGGTGTTAGCGAGCACCTATTAAGGCCAGTATGCATGCGTGTGCGCACACACACACACGGTACTGAGCCAGATATCACTCGCCAATGTTAGCCGTGGCCATGGGTAATCATTCGGAGTATAATGCTGCAGTGTTTTATTTTACTTCCGGCATGGCATGTCAATCAAATAGGACTGTTATTCATAAATAAATTATATGTCCGCCTATCCTGATAAAGGGAAACATTTCCAGGCAAAAGCGTGGTCGGAAATACTCGGACAAACCGAGTATTTCATCCACGCTGGAAGGGAGATGTACGCATTCAGTTTCGTGTTAGTGTCAAACCAACGACTTATTCTAAAAATGGAAAATTAAAGACTAGCCACAGTAGTGCGACGATGGCCATGCATTTCAAACTTTGAATCATATCGTAAACCCGTAGACACAACACGATACACATAGACTCACAGAGATAGATAGCCTTAGAGAAAGAGACTCGGGAGATGAATTGAGACCCATAGAAATACAGAGACACACAATCATGGAGAGACAGAGATTAATAGAAGCTCAAAGCTCCATAGAGACCCATACAGATACGTTGAAGGCGAGCTACAGCAGTGTGATTGTCGCCATGCAACCCAAACTATGGACCGTTCTATAAGGTCGCACTCATTACACACAAAGTGCTTGCCACAAAGGAACCACACCACCTTGGTGATCTTCTCAATGAGAATAAACCATCACGACAACTCTGGTCATCCTCGCAGCGGCTCTTGGCAAGCCATCGTGGGCGTTCAGATGCGCTTCTGCGGCCGTCTGGAACACTCTCCCTTCTGATACTACTAAGCCACTGGGAGCTACGCACTTTTAAATCTCGAGTGAAAACTCGTTTCTTTAGAACTGATTTTCGTGTTTAGTTTGTCGTCCTTGCCCCCGCACCTCTGATTGGCAACGTACGGTGCGAAAGAAGTTCAACATACGTACTGTAAACCACCATAGTCAGCGCTGCTTGAATGGAGGACCAGAAAAACGACATCAACTCTCTGCTGAAGCCCTCTCGTGGCGAGCAGACATTGGCATTTAGTTCCTCCACATATTGAACTATTGTCGAATAAAATTCCACGATCCATAAATCCTAAGGAATAAAATACCACCCAATAAGCATGAGAATGACACCCTGTACGCACAACGAGGATGCTTGTGCATTGTTCACGTGAGGTTTCCTCATGAGCGAGACCATCCCCCGAACGACCCAGGTAGCTACACGACAGCGCGAATCGAGCTCGCACACTCCCCGACACTCGCGATCGAACAGCGCGTGCGACAATCAATTATTTACAATTTATGCAAAGCACATGCAAATGGGATGCTAATTTAAAATTCCTACTAATGGAGCAAAATAGCAGCGTCCGAGCGAGACAGGGCACATAGACGAGAGGAAGCGTGACGAGCGAGACACACAGCGAAAGGGTAAAGGCGCAGCCCTGCAATGGCTTGCCCGCGCTCTAAGAGAGGCCCACCAGAAAGCATTTGGTCTACTCTTCCTCGCCCGCCAGATGTTTCGGAAGTGGGGGACAAAAATATACAAGATTCTTGAATCTTAGGATAACCCCCCCCCAACTGTGATAAATCCATTTCATCTCTGTGCAGGTGTGTGTCATTGTTGCCTTCCAAATGTTGAAGCTAACCCTATTGACGAGCTCCTGTTAAGGCTGGAACAGCACACACACACACACGTGTCCGTACGGGGCCAGCGCAAGTACGATGGCCGATTTGTCACGCTGGCACTGTGACAAAAAAACACATTCATTTTAGGTTGAGTCGACCTAGGCGAGGGCCAAACCAGGTGGAGTTGCCACCTGTAATCTCACTGAACTATAACGCGGCGCACGCACCACAGCGCTCATGCTCCACATAGACAAAGGAAAAACAAAGATTCCCCGTGTAGCCTTAGCAGACCATTGGGCCAAGTGCTGTTAGCGAGCGTCTATGAAGGCCGGCACGGCACACGAGGGGGTGGGTGGCCAACACAACCGCCAAGCCGCCTTTGTCTCCCCAGCGCCGATGTTTACACACCGCACCGGGTACTTGCTTAAGGCCGAGTCGACCTAGGAGCTGCCCAGGGACCGCTTTATAAACATTCGCCGCGGCTATATTTGCTCGCGAAGCGGAATCGAACTCGGGTCCTTCCAGCAGCGCACTCACCGCTGCGCCACCGCTCCCCGCACAAGACACATCCATCCCCCCTCCAACCCGGCTTCTCGTGCAGGCAACACAGACGACGAGCACCCACGGGCCACGGGGTGCGGATCGTAGCGCCTCTAGTGGCGGCAAGGCGTGGGGGGGGGGGCAGAGGTCGCAACCGGGTACCCGATACCCGTACCCTACCCGATACCCGGCTACCCGTACCCGGCCGGGTACGGTTACGGGTAGCCGTTTGCGACCCTGGTGCTGCCGGGTATGGGTACGGGTAGGCCGTGAGTCACTGGTGAGTCACCGTTTGTCACTCATTTCGGGTAGGGTACGGGTAGGGAACGGGAACCCGTACCTGACTGGATACGGGTACCCATTTGCGACCCTGGTGCGGCCTTGGTACGGGTACGGGTAAGGAATCAAAACCCATTTGCGACCTCTGGGGTGGGGGTAATGTGAATTAGCCTCCACTTAGGGGGGGGGGGGGGCGCCCAGGTTGGAATCGGTTTTGCAATGGTCAAATCCACCAAGCAGCTGGGACGCCACACACAAAAGACAAAGACAGCACCCCCCCTACACACACACACGGCACACTCGCTTAGCCACACAGACTGTCAGGGCAAGTGTTGTTAGTGAGATCTCTCCTATACAGACACACAGATACAAATATTGCCCGTACAGCCTTTGCCGACTGGTGGGGCAAGTGCTGTTCGCGAGAACCTATGAAGGTCGGTACGGCACACGAGAGGATGGGGTGGCCAGCACCACGCTCGACCGCCTTTGTCTCCCAAAGGCTATTTTCACACTGCATCAGGTACTCGTTCAAAGCCGGGTTGACCTAGGGGAGGCCCAGGACACGTTTTGGGCCATGAATCAAACTCAGGTGCCCAGGTGCGTAGTGCAGTGTGCTGCTAACCACCGTGCCACTGCTCCCCACAAACACATCACACGTGCACACATACAAACATCCATACACACTAAGAAATAGACATTCATACCCACATACATAGACACGCACAAAAGGATCTCCCAATTAGCCCCATAGAGATCACTAACAACAAAACACGCTTTTTTTCGTGAACACCTATTAACGCTGCCTCCGCGCACAAATAAGTGGTGTAGCCATCACAAACGCCTGACCGCCTTTGTCTCTCGAACAGTGGTGCTGATGCACTATACCAACACAACTCATTTGCGGCCGAGCTGAGCTAAAGGACATGCAGGGTACACACATCTCACGCACTCAGCTACAACCACAAAGGCGAAAAAATTAACCCGTAAAAACAAAGTTTTTCACTATAAATCCTTTATATGCGTGGCGGCTAGTCCTCTCGTCCTCTGGCTTGAGATGGCTGCCACCTATGGGTCAGATGATTGCAGCTCAAGCATTAAGCAATTGGTAATTAAATATAATATTTTTGTCCTAAAAAGTGTAACATTTTGGAAAAAAATGTTCACGAACATTAATTGTCACGCACAACGAGTCTGTGTGCAAAATGTCAGCTCGATTGGATCACGGGAAGTGGGTTAAAAAACGACCGAAAGATTTGCACGGTCGTAAGCAAGCAAGCAAGCGCGCAAGTGAACTTAATATAAAGGATTTAAAAAGGACACAAATCACCCGTTTAGCCTTAACACGTTTGAAGCAAGCACCTATGAAGGCCGGGACGGCTGTGAGTGGTTCGCCAGGTTCGTAGTACAATGCGCTAACCAACGCGCCACAGCTCCTACTGTCACTACACACACGGCTACCTAGGCTCACAACAACAACCACAGCAACTGCCGCCATTCGCCACGAAGTGGCAGTGACATTACCACGGTGCTTGCACTTTGAGGCCACGTGAAGTGTCGAAGGCCCACTGACAGGTCACGAGACAGACCCAGGTGCCATGGGTTGACTGACTGAGATGACTGGCAGATGCACCAGCTGTACCCCCCACTGTGCCAACTTGCTGCGTTTTAGCTGCTCGGCGTTCGACTAGTTGTTGTGAGCGTCGCTCCTCTGCCCTCCGTTGCTGTTGGAGAGCGACTGCCTCCAACTGCCCAGTAGCGTCCTTCACGAGCCTCCTCCATAGAGACCGATTTTGACACTGATGGTACTAGTCATTGGCAAGTCCAATCAGCTCTACATTCTTCTGTACCGCATCAGTCCATCTCTTCTCCAGCCCATGCTGCACCCATTTAGCCCCCTCTATCCGGTCAAACAGAAGCTGCTTGGGCATGCTTTTGCTGGGCATGCAGACAACATGACCCAGCCAACGCAGCCTGAAGGGAATGTGCGCAACTCTTTCAAGGATTTGTGAGCTCCTCACACAATCCAACCTGGTTAAATCCAGGATCGATCATAGGCAGGCTAGCATCAATGTTTCAAACTGATGCAGATGTTCCATTAGAGGGGTCCACGTTTCGCAAGCATAGAGAACAGAGGGCATGAATGTCGCTGAGATGATCCGAAGCTTCGCGCGCAGCAACAGACCAATTAGCTTCCACACGGTGTTACACAGGTGAAGGATAATACCGCTGAGACCTCTGCTGGCAAGATGGAGATGGTCACAAACACACTGCCCAAGCATGGAAACCTTTCCAACTTTCCAAGTAGAATAGGGAATGACTGACTCCTGGACACGGATATTTACCCGGGTCTGCCCACCATTATAAAGGCCCTTTATGGTTGCGAGCACAAGGTCAGGGGCCCAGAAAGCACAAAAAATAACCCAGAGTCCTGAACTATTGATGGTCTCATAGGCCTTGACCAGGTCGATAAAGTAGAGATGCAAGTCTTGCTGGAATTCCCTATACCTCTGCTGTAGCAGACAGCCAAAGAATCACTGGTCAACAAAAAAAACATGTTTTTCTGGCCTGGACTTTTGCAGCTGTTTTAGACTAATTTCAGGGTGCTGATTCCAAATCTGATCTCAGATTTGCTCTATCACATCTCATTTTTATGCTATCGGCATACCCCATTTTCATTGATTTTACCCGAAATTAACTCTGTCACTTATGATTGCAAGTTGTTGCGACTCAGTGACTGCTTTAGTGTTAAAATATGGTGCTGTATTTTTAGCATAGTGTGTTTATAATATCATTTCATGTAGATATCCACATTTATTAAATATTTTTATTCTGCAGTTTTTATTGAAAATGCAATATTTGATATCTCAAAAACCTGATGTGGTAGACAAAAGCTGATGCCAAATTTGGAATCAGCACCCCACAATTACCTTAAAACCGTTGGAATACCTTATGCCAGAAAAAGTGGTTGGCCAGTGATATAGGACCACCCTGATCTCAAACCACATTGGGCCTCCGCAAGCCTCTCCTCGGTGTGTCTGGCAAGGCGATGTTGAATAATCCTTGCCAGGACATTTTCCGGCCCATTAAGGTGGAAGATGCCCCTGTAGTTGTTGCAATCAGTGCAACCCCCACCCCCCCTTCTTAAAGAGGGGAAACCTCCACCAGGGCATCCTTCCAATCCTGCGGAAAGCATTCTATGGCCGAGGCAGCTGTAATGATGTAACTTCGTGTAGTCTGCACAGACGCCAGCCTCCCTCAGCAGTTCGATTGGTGCTTTACCTGGTCTCGGAATGTGAATTGCTATTTGCACCCCCTAAACAGATGATATACCAGCCAAGCACTCTCAGGGGGTGGCTACTTCGTCCAATATTTGAGGTACCGCAGCTCCAGCAGGGTCAACCCCCCATCATGCCCCATGATATCTGAGCTCAGGGATTTTACCTCCCTCAAGACCTCACAGAAATGATCTGCAAATCTGCAAACCTGTTGTTGGGGCTCAAGAAATTGGATCACCACTCTTTCCCTGCAGGATGGTAATCCGAGTGGTGCTGAAAGTTGCTTTTGTATCGAGATGAAGAGTGATTTGTGATCAAGAGCTGCCGAGGCAGTTTCCATCTTTTCTGAGCAGGCCGCGATCACCACTCATCCTCGCAGCAACGCGTGGCTCCTCATTCTTGGACTTGGGATGTCGGAGACGGTGGGAGTGGACCTGCCGCTTTCTCTGAGCTCACCGGAACACCTACTTTCTTCAGCCAGGATTTTCCAGGGAGGTCTGGACTGCGTACCCAATGCGGCCAAAGCAGCTGCATGACCTAGTCATGAAGCTCGGTCATTTCCCCTTTGGCATCAGGAGGCGAGGGGAACGACGCCAACCCCAGCTGCAAGCGCTGATTCATTCTCACTTGAAGATTTCATCAGCTAGCTGAGAACAAGCCAATGAGGATTTGAATAGGGTCGGAGGTGGATGCCCACCATTGCAGTGGGGAATGGCAGGAGCACCTTGCAGATGACAAGCTGACTGATAGCTAGTCAGTGGGCAGATAGGCTCCACAGTAGGTCCTGGTGTCAAGGACATGTGTCTCCATTCTCTGTTCCATCACTAAAGAGTCCAGATGTTCTTGCCGAGACATGGCATGCATGCACGATGTTATGGATGCACCGATGCTGGAACAGCATGTTGGTGATTACACGCCCATGGGCTGCACAGAAGTCTAGCAGCCTCCTACTGTTTTACTGAGCTGATCTCGCCGCACGCTGTCCAATCACTCTGGCCTAGATAACTGCATCGCATACAGAAACACAGAGCAACACAACAACAGCCGCCATTCGCCACCAAGCGGCGGTGACGTCACCACTGCTCTTGTGCCAGGCCAGGTGCACTCTGAGGCCACGTGAAGTGTGGAAGGTTTTGGCTGCAGGTGACGGAACAAAGAAATCCCCCTTATAGTCTTAACAGACCTTTGGGGCAAGTGCTGATACTAAGCACCTATGAACGCTGACACTGTACATGAGGGGGTGGGTAGCCAGCACCATGCCCGGCCGCCTTTGTTATACACCACACCAGGTACTATTTGAGGCTGAGTCAACCTAGGGGAGAACCAGGATCAGTTCAGATAATCGTCACTGGTGTTGGTCGTGAGCAGAAATCGGACTCGGGTCACCAGGTTCTTGCGCAGTGTGCTAACCACTGTGCCACCGCTCTCCACACAGACACATACCCCAATGAAGCCCTCATAGATTGCTCATAGGAAATAAAAAACCCTATTGGTAATGCATCCCCATGTGTGCAATGGTGTAATGACCCTTTTAGCGCTGATTCGATTCGCGCTCACTTCTTCAGGAACGCATCTTGAGCGCTAAGTGAGGTCTGCCTGTACGTGGAGACAGACACACAGCCACACAAGTAAGGACGTAACAGACTCGCAGATACACGATTACACCAACAGACACAAATACACAGGCACCCGCTTCGTAATAATGTATTTATTTAGCGATAAAAACCACACCGAAATGTAGGGCTCTTTATCATGAGGGCCTTTTGGCGTCCTCTGGTCTCACACCGTTTGAGACGAGGATCGAAAGAAAGCTGTCTCTGGTGTGGACCAATCAGTTTCAAAGACAATGCATATATTACCAGAGTATGTTTTTGTTTGCATTCTGACCACAAGTATTGTGCTTAATGCAGACATGATTCCTTGTAAAAGGTTTCAGTTTGGTGTTTTTACATCTCAACACCTCTTCTTGGTTCTTTCGGTAATGTCACGTAGAATGAAAATAATAAAATAAAACATAATAAAATAATTCTCACGACGTTTCGGCCACAATGCAAGCAGCCGTCCTCAGGTGAAGAACAGGTCTGTCGATAAGACAGAGTCTGTCTTATTATGTTTTATTTTTATTATTTTATTATTTCCATTCCACGTGACTTTACCGAAAGAACCAATAAGATGAATCCCTGCAGTCACGAAAGCTTTCAATCGAAATCTCAACACAGCTGTTTTGTTGCCAGAAAAAAAAGGGAAAACCTATTCTCATAATAAAAAAAACAAATTCACCCAATTAATGAGTGTTTAAAAAAAAATACAAATGGGAGAAAACCGGAACACCCAGATGAAAACCCACGCGTGTAGGGAGGGGGCAACACTCCATCCCCATACAGATGGAAACAGACGGCGATTCGTCCACCTGCTGTACCGCCTGCTCCTGGCGAGCCAGGGTGTGGGCCCCTCCTCGACGGCCATGGGCAAGGGAGCGTCACAGGATTAGTGCGCGTCACCGCCCCTCGCCTCCACAGTGGCGGATTACAGACCACGTGCGTGGCCTCCACCGCCCGGCTAACTTGCACACGGATTCACAGGCACACACGTGCAACACAACCGTACATTAAGACAGCCGTACATACACACTCAGACACACACACACGCACACACGCGCGCGCAAAAAATCGTAGGAGCACACAGGCGCACACAAACTCCGAGCACACAGACAGCCATACACATGCGACACCAAGGTCCACCACCATTTAGGCATACAGACTCACACACACACAGAGTCATACAGACTCACACACACACAGTCATACAGACTCACACAGACATAGACTCACACACACACACAGAGACATACAGACTCACAGACACACACACAGAGACATACAGACTCACACACACACACACAGACATACAGACTCACAGACACACACAGAGACATACACACTCACACACACACACAGACATAGACTCACACACACACAGAGACATACAGACTCACACACACACACACAGACATACAGACTCACACACACAGACATAGACTTACACACACACAGACATAGACTTACACACACACACAGACATACAGACTCACAGACACACAGACAGAGACATACAGACTCACACACAGACTATTGTGGAAAGTGCTGTTAGCAAGCACTTATTAAGGTCGCCACGAGACTTGATTGCTAGCTCCTTAAGAGGCAACCCTTGGGGTAGCTCGCCTGTTAAGGATGGTGTGGCCGGAAAGGTACCCAGTCACCTTTGTCTCCCCAACACACTGCACAAAGTACCCTCCTGGATATCTGAGATAAAGAGCTTCATAGCTCATCGGATTCCTCCAGTGTGAATAGATATTCTCTTCCGATTCTGATCTAAGTCTTGAGTCAACCAAGAGGAAGCCCGGGAAATGCTCAACGATAAATGACCACTGATGTTATCCGTGACCGGGAAAGAAAACTCAGGTTCCTGGGATTATAATGCAGTCCGCTAACCACTACGTCACTCCCCACACTCGTACACACACGTTCACAGGAACACGCAAAGACAAAGATCCCCCTTATAGCCGTAGCAGACTGCTGGGGCAAGTGCTGTTAGCGAGCACCTATGAAGGCCGGCACGGCACACGAGGAGCTGAGTGGTCAGTACCCCGCCCGGCCGCCTTTGTCTCCCCAGTGGCGACGTTTACACACCGCACCAGGTACTAATTTGAGGCTGAGTCGACCCAGGGGAGGCCCAGGACCGGTTCAGCTAACCGTCCCTGGTGTTGGTTGGCCGTGAGCGGGAATCGAACTTGGGTTGCCGGGTTCGTAGCGCTGCAGTGCACTAACCACGACACGATCGCACCCCAGCAGCAACAAACATGCACACGGACACCCACATATCGACTCATGCCCACCCACTCATCCCGTCAGATACACACGACTCTCACACACACACACGCAGATAAAGATCCCCCGTATAGCCTCAACAGACGTTTGGGCAAAGTGCTGTTAGCGAGCACCTATGAAAATTCGGCAATGTCACACGGACACACACACTCAGCCACGCGTACATACAGACAAAGAGACAGACACACACCGACAGTCCGATAGAGACACAGATTCATTCACAGGCCCACTGACACACACAGACACAACATTAATTGCCCACTGTGAAATACACACGCATTTACACAATGGCTCATTGGCACACACGTACACAATCAACACGGGCGACATGCACAAAGACATAAATATACGTACACGAACACACACGTATACACATAAAACATAGCCACAACCACACACAAATAGACACACACACACACGCACTGACATACAAAGACATACATACACCCACGTATATAAAGCAAACTCACGCATAGTAACATACCTACGATACCCTAGACACAGGTACACACAGCCACATTTACAGACTCACAAAACAAAGACAAAGATCCCCCCTATAGCCTTGACAGACTGTTGGGGCAAGTGCTGTTCGCGAGCACCAACGAAGGCTGGCACGGCACACGAGGAAGTGAGTGGCACAGCAGCACGTCCGGCCGCCTTTGTACCACAGGTACTCGTTTATGGCTGAGTCGACCGAGGGGAGGCCCACGGCCAGCTCGGATAATCGTCGCCGATGCGCCAACCAAAGCGCCACCGCTCCCAATGTCACGACACGCACAGCCACCCAGACTCGCAAAGACAAAGATGTCCCGCGTAGCCTCCAACAGACTGTCGGGGCAAGTGCTGGTTAGCGAGCACCTAGGAAGGCCGGCAACGGTACACGAGGGGGTGGGGGTGGCCAACACCCCACGCCCGGCCGCCTTTGTCTCTCCGGTGGCGATGTCATTTACGCGCCGCACCAGATATCGATTTGAGGCTGAGTCGACCTAGGGGAGGCCCAGGACTGGCTCAGAGAATCGTCACTGGCAGTTGTCCGTGAGCGGGGATCGAACTCGGGCCGCCCGGTTGCGCTAACCACTGCGCCACCGCTCCCCCGTACGGACACGTACACACACGAGGAGTCTACACGCGCAGCGAAATACAAATTCACAGGCACTCACACAAAGACACATACAGCCACACACACACAAAGACACATACAGCCACATACACACAAAGACACATACAGCCACATACACACAAAGACAC
>CM025616.2:6830933-6844016 GCA_014621495.2 Entosphenus tridentatus | reverse complement strand
TTTTTATTATTTTATTATTTCCATTCTACGTGACTTTACCGAAAGAACCAAGAAGATGATGCATTGTCATTCATATGAGTCCATTAACTCCTCTTTGGTCTTCGAACCTGATTGGCTCACGTTGATGACATCACCTCTACTCTATGTAAGACTTATCTCACAATTCTGGCGAATCGCCTGACGGTGCTGGTTGTAATCACCAGCGAAACGTCACAGTACTCAAGTTGTAAATGTTGGGGGGTTTTTGTTTACTCACCAACTAGTTGGCACGTTTTGTTGACGTGACAAACCTTCTAACTTGGCTGCGTCCGGGTGGTGGCGGGTTTAACGACGACAGCACGAGTATTTAACAAACAAACAAAACAACTTTTGCTATGGATAACGGCGTCATTCTGACTGTTCAGACAAAGTGAGCGGGGCTTTGGCAGGACCCCTCACGGCCAAATGAGGCGATGGGCGTATGGGTCAAGGATAGCAACGGAGTGGCAGTCAAAGGAGGAAAAAAAACACACGGGGACGTTCGCTGCCGAGGAGATGGAGCGATTAGACGGGCGCCTGCGCAGGCCCCAGGTGGATCATCGCGAGCCGAAGCGAGGACTTGGGGAGGCCTTCATCCAGCAGCGGATTGATCATAGATGATGATGATGATAAGACTGGGAGTCTGCTGCTCCGATTCGCACGGTTGACTAGGTACGGTGCGAAAGAAGTTCAACATACATTCATACGACGGCGTTTCTCGACCATAGCAATGTGGGATTTTCAGCAATTTCTCCAGATTGCCAAAAGGGATGAGCACTGCCTCCATGCGCATATTTGCATCGCCACTCTGGATTTTCATTCAACACTGTGTACAAGTACAGGCCTTGGTCGCTCCACTGCTGGATGATTATGATGTTGTGATGAGGTCACAACCTAATTCAGATATCTCCCGCCACGGATGTCTGCCGTGGGCAGGAATCAATCTTAGATCACCGGGTTCATTGGGGAGTGAACGGCTAACCACTATGCCACCACTCCCACACATTTTTATGGTAGCAATGTGTAATTTCCCCCATTGGCTCAGAGCAGCCAATAGAGATCAGCCCTTGAGCCACTCACTTGTGGACAAGGAGACGCTGTGACCTACACTCGTATAGTGAGTGAATGATTCATGGTTCATCAGTCACTCTCGCCATGGGCGTAACGCAGTCGTTCACTAAACCTTGCCTGCGTAAACACGCGGCTCAGTGTGTGCGTTTGCATCTCGGGTTATATCATCTGATCGTTTAGCTAATGCTTACTCAACTAATGATTGGTTCCGTTATTCGACGAATCAGACCACACGAAAATAGTTGCAAAGAAACAGGTCTCACATCGGTGTACCACGCGTGCCGCTGGACGGGAGATTCTGAGCGGGGCTTGGTGACATTATGGGCATCAAGAACCTTGTCACGTTGGACGTGGCTGGCGGGGGTTTCCCGCCTTCGGGAGGGAGGATGGCAGTCACCATTTTGTTTAAGTTAAAACATGTTTATTACAGTGTTTTTTGTCGACTTATTGACTATAACCGTCCCAGCTCTCTCGTGCACTTTTGCAAATTCACACACTCACACATGTTGTATACGGTCCAGTGAATATACATAACCCCCCATTGACCCAAGTTCAAGTCCTAGCCCCGGTGCATTACAGCGCAGTGGCAATTGGAATCTCAACTAGGTCTCGCCTTCCTCTCGGCAATCATAACCCCCCCCCCCCCCCCGCCGCAAATACTTAAGTTGGAATAATTAAGTTGGAATAATTAAGTTGGAACACACGCAGCAATCACCGCCACCTACTGCGACAACTTGGCAGGACCCTCCTGAGCAAAGAGGGGGCATGAGAAGCTGTCTCGGGTGTGGACCAATCAACTTCAAGGACAGTGCATACATGATCAGAGTTATGTTTTTTGTTTGCATTATGACTGCAGGTATTGTGGTCTATGCAAACATGACTCCTCGTAAAAAAAGGTGCCACTTTTGTTGCCAGATAAAAGGGTAAAAAACCAATGATCATATCATATAATATATTATTATATTATTATGTTTTATTTTCATTATTTTATTACTTCCCTTCTACGTGACTTTACCGAAAGAACCAAGAAAATGGATCATATTTTTTGACTGCCAAATGAGGTTCCAATGGTGGCATGAGACTCATTGAGTTTTTCGTGGGTAAAGCGAGCGACGGGATAGAAACACCTCGACCCTCTTGGCTGCCTCGGGGACTAATCGGTGCGATGTGTGCGGTGCGGTGCGTGTGGTGCGTGCGGTGCGTGCGGTGCGTGCGGTGCGTGCGGTGCGGTGCAGGATGTCCCGGCGTGCCCTGCTCACGCTCGTGCTGCTCTGGAGCCTGGGGCTGGCGCTGGGCGCGGCGCGCAAGGCGCGGGTGGTGCCCCAGGGCGCCATCCCGCCGCCCGACAAGGAGCGGCCCAACACGTCCGACGCGAAGCCGACCAAGGCGAGGGACAAGCAGATCCTGGACTCGAGCCACGAGGCGCTGATCATCACCGAGCGGCGCTACCTGAAGCAGGACTGGTGCAAGTCGCAGCCCCTGCGCCAGACCATCACCGAGGAGGGCTGTCTGAGCCACACCATCATCAACCGCTTCTGCTACGGGCAGTGCAACTCGTTCTACATCCCGCGGCACGGGCGGCTGGGCGAGGAGGACGCGTTCAAGTCGTGCGCCTTCTGCCGTCCGCAGAAGATCATCTCCACCGTGGTGGAGCTGCAGTGCCCCGACCTGCAGCCGCCCTTCAAGCTGAAGCGGGTGCAGAAGGTGAAGACGTGCCGCTGCACGGCGGTGGACATCAAGGACCTGTGAAGGACGACGCGAGGGGGCCCCCCCCCCCCCCCCCCCCCCCCCGCGATGGCCCCCACGATGGTGGACAACGCGCTCAAATATGTTTTGATCCCTCTTGTGTTTTTTTTTATACGGCTATTTATTTGATTTTTGCTCGAGCAGCGACTGATGTATTTTTCTACGCGTGCGAATGCTGCGACGTATATATAATTTGTTTTTGAAAATTCCTCCCAGCGCCTCTTCAGTTTCCGTGCAGGATAATAACGTCTGGCTGCACACAACGACGACGATTCCTAACGGAACGGGCCTTTGCGGACTGCTGCGGCGAGTGCTGTTAGCGAGCACCTATGAAGGCCGGGCACGGCACACGAGGGGGTGGGTGGCCGACACCTAACGCCCGACCGGCCTTTGTCTCTCCCAGTGGCGGTGTTCTCACACACCGCACCAGGTACTCATTTGATGCCGAGTCGACCTAGGGGAGGCCCAGGACCGGTTCAGATAATCGTTACCGGCGGTGTTGGGCCGTGAGCGGGAAATCTAACTCGGCTCGCTGGGTTCGTAGCGCGGTGGAGCGCGCTAGCCGCGACACTACCGCTCCCCTAGCCCACAACAACAACAACACAACAACAACAACACAACAACAACAACACAACGCAACCCGTTGGCAACCTGTGGGAGTGACTGCGGCGCGTGCTGCCGAGTGCCGAGTGTACGGAACCAGCTTCCAGTTGGTCGTGTTGCGCAGCAATTGTCAACAGAAGGGGGTTTCCTCTCCACGATTCGTCTGTCGGAACGGCCGATGCCGGTTTTAATCTCTTGTTCCGCAAACTGGTTTGGTCGGCACCGATACGTCCCGTCTCCAGAGTTGTCATCGTCACCAAAAAGATGAAGAATGTGGACCGGCTATGAGAGATGAAAAGTTGACAATCGTACGAATCTTGCTTTGTTTCCTATGATTCCCGCAACGCGATGTGGAACACTCGCTCACGGTCAACATCCTGTACAGACACGTGGTGAGTTTGGAGACATAATAAACTTTGCTGTACAATATATAGTCTATATATATAGATGATGCTGTATTTATAGGACAATTGCGTTGCTCACTGACAGCGTATACTATGTTTATAAATGTATATTGCGGTGTTTAGACATCATTATAAATATTTTTTTTTCTAGCATTCCCTAAGTATCGCCAAAGATACATCGACCAAATGCACGCGAGCATCGACTTTGTAGTTGTTTCTTGACTTAAAGCTTTCGCGACTGCGAGAATTCATATTATTTGGGTCTTTCCGTAAAGCCACGTAGATAGAAAAATATGACAATTATCGCGACGTTTCGATCGCAACGCAGGCAATCCGCATCAGGCGAGAGAGCTGCCGAGGCAGGAGATAATCTATGTTATGACCTGATGACGATTGCTTGCGTTGCGATCGAAACGTCGCGATAATTTTCTTATTTGTCTATCTACGTGGCTTTACCGAAAGACCCAAATAATTCTTCGTAGATAATAAAAAACAACCCCCCCCTCCCCCCTAACATCGATGTTGGAGACGCGCAGCGCGAGAGATACACGGTGCGTGTTCGCAGCCACCGGCCTGGCAATTAAACAGCGCGTCAGGGTCATCACGAGCGGCGTGGTGGTGGTCGATCGCCTTGCGATCGGAACGCTGTGACTGAAAACATCTCAGCTAGGTGGGTGGGTGGGGGGGGATGGGGGGGAGAATTAAACCAACTACTGGATCGAAGGCCTCCCCCCAAGCCGCCCCCCATCTCTCCGATCACCGTGATGTCAACAATCCACCCACCCAGCGCCCGCTCATTTCCATCGCTCCATCTCCTCGGACGCGTTCCGTTCCCCGGCTACCTGCCACTCCGCCCGTCACCGTCCCTTCTCTCGGCCGTGACGAGTGCTGCCCCTAGCACCCCGCCACTCCTCCTCGTCACACTTCGAGTGGTGATGTCATTCGCCTGCGTTCGTCCTCGGAGCCCCGTGACAGGCAGAGTCAATGTGGGGGGGTGGGGGGGGGGAGTGCTGTGGATGGATTCGTGCTCCCACCGTGGGAGTTTGAAACATTCGCCGTTTGGCTCGGGAAGCGGATCAACAACGGAAGAGGGGAAACCCCCCCCCAAGCTCATTCGAGCAGGGATAAAGAGAGAGAGACACACACACTATGGTTGCGATTCGCATCGTACGGGCTAAGAGAAACCCGCGTTTTAACATGAGTCGAAGTTTTATCTTTGAATCGAGGAATCAGCTCGGCGTTCGCCAGACGCGTATTCGCGGTGCGCGTGTGCTGCGAATGTGTTGGGAAGTGTTTGTAAATTAAAGGAGACGTCTTATATCGCATCGCGTATTTAGCTTTAAAATGGTTCCGTATGGGACACCGGTACACGGAGGGGCGCGTTCCTCCTCGCGACTGTCTGGCTGTACAACTGTACCCTAATTATTTAAAGCCCAAATACAATAAAGCTGGCGAAATGCGGTTCACACACACAGCCGGCGTGCGCTTGTGTCTGCGTGTGTGCGGCTGACTGCCGGGTCGGGGAGCGGTACGTGTAGCGGTCAGTGCGCTACAAACCGGGCAAGCCGTGTTGGATTTCCACTCACGGCCACCAACGCCATCTGAACCGGCGCCGGGCCTCCCCTAGATCGACTCAGCCTCAAAATGGGTAGCCGGTGCCGTGTGTAAACATCGCCACTGGGGGGAGACAAAGGTGGTCGGGCGTGGTGCTGGCCACCCACCCCCTCGTGTGCCGCGCCGGCCTTCATAGGTGCTCGCTAACAGCACTTGCCCCTACAGTCTGTTGAGGCTACACGGGGGATCTTTGCCTTTGGTGACTGTGGGAGCGCGAGGGAGGGCCCCGCGAGCCGCAGTGGACTCGGCACCTTCCGCGCACGGCCCGAGAGAGAGCAAGGGGGGCCCATGCACACCAACCCCCACCCCAAACTCCCACTTGCTGCTGCTGCTGCTGCCTCGGTGGTGAGCAGCACAAGCAGAGGTCGTCGGTTCGATTCGATCTCCAGGCGCGGCAGTTGAAACAAGTTTCTTAAATGCTCGCCCCCCCACCACCGCACCCACCGCCTCTGCCCATCCAGCGGCATACATGGTGGGTACACAACAGTTTGTCGACCGACAAGTCGCATGTGGTGGGGTGACGTGTGGGTACTCCCAACTCTTTCAAGATGCATGGTCGGTGGGGAAGAGTAGGCCAAATGTCGTCTGGGGGGGGGGGGGGGGGGCTATCTGGAGGTGTCTCTGGTAGAGGCACTTCCACCAGCAGTCGCGTGAGCGAGCAATTGCAGGGTTGCGCCTTCACTTTTAAACTGAACAATAAATTGAACTGTTATATTCTTTGGGTCTTTCGGTAAAGACACGTAGATTGGTTCAAATTAATAAAAATAAAATAAACAAAAAACTACGAAGTTTCGATGACAACACAAGTGATCGTCATCCTCATTATTAATTTGAACCTATCTACGTGACTTTTACCGAAAGACCCAAATAATATGAATTCCTGCAGTCACGAAAGCTTTAAGTCAACATGATTTAAACTGAATTATTTTATTCTAACAGGTAAGGCTCAGTGAGATATGTAGCTCTTTATCAGACGCGACATGGCCACAAGTGATAGCACCTACGAAATGGCTTACCGTGTGGACATTTATACCTACCCACATATACTCTCGACGCGTGCACATTCTAAATGTGGAGGCAAAACCGGAGAAAAAATCCACGCGACCAAGGAGAAACAACACGCAAACTCCAAATATACAGCAGGCGTCAGGGTCGAGATCGAACCCACGACCTCCTGCATACCAGGCGAGGTAGTTAACATCTCGCCACCGTTGCACCCCTTACACAAGCCCCACGTGTGATGGTTGTGGCAACAGACACACACAGACTCGATTCCCAACGAGACGACTGTGAGTTCGAATCCTGATCATCTCCGAGGTGGATACAATGAGTAGCAGTTTGTGGAGAGTCAATTGTGGCCCTACCGTGGAGTGAGTTTCTGTTCTCCTGCCACGGGAAATACGGAGACCGCGGCCACCGTCTCAGAGCCGTCAATGCGAACTGGCAGCACCACTCAGTGAGTGGTCATTTGGGCAGCGAGATACCTTGGTCTAGTAGTCCTCAACCTGTTTAATACAAACAAATAACAATCAATAAAACAAGAATACAATCGTTCGTAACGAGCACAGATTTGGCGAAACGGACACGAAACGTCGTTCGACCGCGAACTCGCGAGGCCCGCGGCTCCTCGAGAATTTGTGTCATCAGCTGAGATCTCTCGTGACCAGGACAGGGCCTCATGTACAAGAGTGATCGGAGCCTTCAGCCCGACTCATCAAGGTCGAGTGAGTTGCTGCCACGTGATAGGAGCAGCCACGAAGAAGCGGCGCTCAGCCACGACCAGTCCGGCATCTTGGGGACGATGAACAGATCGAGGCTCCCCAAATCAAGACGACTGCCCCCCCCCCCCCTGCCAGGTTAATCAGAACACAATACACAGCGAGAGAGCGAAAGAGAGATATCACATAGACAACTCGAGTCAATATGCATGCGTTTGTTTCGCGTGTGCTCAGTGTTACCACGTCGCGTGTTCGTGGGTTCAGTGTGTGTTGGGCATTGCTTTCACGTTGTGCGTTTTAACGCTGCAACGTGGCGCCGACGTTTCCTCGCACGAGATTTCTCCTGCACGGTGACCATGCCGCAGGCTTGAGAGCCGCTGCTCTGCACTTTGAATGCTGAACGCTGCCGCGACTCTTTGGTCAGTGGGAGCACCGTGTCCGGTGGGGGCCACGTGTCCGGTGGGGGCCACGTGTTCACCAGGACGGTAAGAATGTTAATTCGGGTGAACTGGACCCAGCGGCATCACCCCCATCGCCTGCTGAGGCTGCAAAGCTCAGTGACAAGCCGACAGTGGCTGTCTAACGCAAGGGTCTCACCGAGTCGCGCCATGGAAATGTGGAATGCTTTTTTCTTCTTCTCGTCGCTGGCTTAGGACCACCGACGGTGACATTCACGGTCTCGGTTCTCGACCGGGTACGCAAAAACATTTCACCTTTTCAAAAGAAGCCTTAAATGAGTAGCGGGGAGAGACAAATGCGGCCGGGCGTGGGGCTGACCTGGCCACCCTGTCGCGCTCCCTTTTCATTTTGTTTAACGAGACCAGGCAACGTTTCCCCTCCCCCATCGCCTCTTTGCCCGATCTCTGATAATTATTCATCAACTTGCGCGTCGCTGGCCGCCGCACGCTTTGCCCGTTGGGCCCCGTGCCGGGCAACTGCGTGATGAATAAAATGAAACAACAACAAAAAACGCAACTAAACCCTCGAGTTTCTCATAATCTGGGACCCGTGCCTCGGTTGGCCGATCGTTGTGAATACACTTCTCACGTTGACTAGGAGTACACTGCACTTGAACGGTGGAACAAGACGTCTAATGCGGAGTGTGTGTGGTCTATAAATACCCTGTGGTCGATCCACTCGTCTCACTTGGTGCTGTGTTTACAGCGATGTAAGGAGGACCGCAAACGGCTGGAATCACGGGTTCCATTCCTACCCCCCCTCCACTCTCCTCTCGCTCTCTGCAAAGTTTCCTTTTCTAGCGACGTACTCTCGCTGCTCGCGCCCCCCCCCCCCCCATTGTGTGTTCGCGCCGTGCTGCCGCGTG
The DNA here is from genome assembly GCA_014621495.2 of Entosphenus tridentatus. Classification (NCBI taxonomy): domain Eukaryota; kingdom Metazoa; phylum Chordata; class Hyperoartia; order Petromyzontiformes; family Petromyzontidae; genus Entosphenus; species Entosphenus tridentatus. The sequence goes on along the minus strand of CM025616.2, from coordinate 6,835,518 downwards.
CTGTTCGGGCCGATGTCCGACGTTTCGCTCCACGTGCGCGGAGCCTCTTCTGGAACTAAAGCATGAACGTTTCTGTAGAAGTTCCCAGCACATTTTTTCTAAATGTTATTTTTTTCTTTTTCGTGTGTATCCAGGCGAGGACTCAAGAGACCAGGAGGAAGCATCATTTGCAAAGGGTGGCCCGGGTCACACAAAAATAACAAAAGCAATAATAAATAAAGTACGACGAGGGGAGCGAAACGTCGGACGCCGTGTCGAGCAGCACGAGGCACAGCAACAGAGCAGCACGACCTCGAACACCAATGCAGCGGTGTTGGCCGTTTTCTTTTTAAACGTTAGCCCTTGTACAACATCAAAGGCTCTCCCTGCCCAGGCAACCAATGATGCTCATCAACATTGGTGGATCTGACTCCGTGGTGGAAATTCCACATTCCTATGACGGAGGCCATTTCCTCTACAGAACAACCACCTTTGACTTGCCGCAAAACGGTAGGAATTTTATCGACCTTGCTGGGATGATGAGTTGAGTCGACCCACAACCAGGATGTGGAAATGCGAACTTTCCATTTTGCGTGTAGTGCTTTAAGGTGTGAATACTGTCCACGATTAACGGTGGATAATAGGTGAAGGCGCAGTCCTGCAATTACCTGCTGATGCCACTGCTGGCGGAAAGGGCCTCCACTAAAGACAGCGCTAGAGGTTATTTGGCCTACTTTTCCACGCCGGCTAGATGTATCGAGAGAAATGGGAGTTCCCTCATTCTACCCCACCAGGCTTTTCGTGAAGTACATTTGGAATTGCGGTTCATGATGTTTACGGTCAGAAACTGGCAGGAATCTCTCGGTGTGTTTATTATAAAACGGCAGCAGTCGCTTGCGAAACCATGAGCCGCAACGCGAAGCTGGGCTGTGAATGGTTGAGTTCTCGTGTGAACACAGACGCACGTTCAGTAACATCATCATGCATTCCCAAGGCACTGCTGTATGAAGACTTATTTATAGCAACGATTCCTTTCGGTAGCCAAATGTTCTTTTAAAATAAAACAAAAAAGCTTGAATTTTAAAATGATTCACGGGTGCATGAATGTTGGTTCGTAAATATATAAATAGGTTACCTGACCAACACAATAACGTTCAGTATGTACTGTGTATGGATGCATGCCAGTTAGTATAATGTACAGAACCAACTGCTTATAAGCACACCCACACTCGCAGTGTGCTTGTATCAGAAGTTGCCCCCCCACCAATTATTTTGGTTACGAGCGCTGCCCGCGCATTTGCGCTTGGATATAGATTAAGTGCAAAGCAAGCGATTTGGATTTCAAATAGACCCCCTGAAATTGGTATCCACATTTATAAGCGTCTGCGCTTAATAAGACTTGCGGACAGACGATATTGGAGGTGGACACGATGACCCTCGACATTCCAATTTCCTCTGCTGTTCATGACTCGGTTTAGAGCGACGCAGTGAAAGTGGCCTTCAAAACGACACCATCATCGTTTACAAATGACAACCCCCCCCCCCCACCCCCGATTGGATGTTCCGATGAGTTTTCTTCAAATTTCAGAATCGAAATCTTTGAAATTCGGAAAGGTGACGATTGTTGCGGGAACTTCCTCGGCAAGAGACGCATTTTTGTTTGTCTTCGTTTGCCCGCGGAACGAACCGTTTTGGGAGATCCTGAGCGTGACGGACGGACGGACGCTGTGGATGATGCATGGCACACAGCGTAGACGCTGCGTTTGCATTTGCTGCACAAGCACACAAAACAAAAAAACACTCAACACATTCATCAATGACACTGCTTGGCCTTGAAGTGAAGAGTATACGATAGGCGACGTTTCGCGCAATGGTCCTTCATACCGTGTCAACCCATACGGTTTACCCCGTATTCTTGTACAGGGAAATTGCGTTTCAGGTCCATACGGCGTACAACCGTTTCAATACGGGCACATTTTTGTATTGTATCTACAGTATTTGTTAGTGTTTCTCCCCTCTGATGGGACTTTGTAGGATGAACGTTGAGATGTATAAGGGCACGGGGTGACCAATAAGGTCTGAATTGGTCTGTAATAAAGTAGGGCACTGATAAGGAGTTGACAGGTATGGTCCTTCGTGGCACTTTCTGGGCAGGGCCATTTCCCGAAACCTCGCCTACTGTCCATTTCGAGCCCACCCAGTGTTATTTACCAACGTGCTGTGTGGCGTGATGTAAAGAAGGGTGTGTTGCTTATAACCGAACTGTGCTTCTATAGGGCGTGCTTAAAAAACATGCAGTGTCCACAGCCGCCCACTGACCACACGTGCTCAGGCGGTCGTTGGCGTACCGGCCACAACACTCCACCCACCCCTCTCGCCGCGCCTCCCCCCACGTGAGTGCCTCGGCGCGCTCACATCTCCTGGCCCGCGACGCAAAAGCCCCTCGCACGGGGCAGAGCGAGACGGCGGTGGCGGTGCCACCTGGCAGCGAGCCGCTTTCGCGGGGGGGGGGGGGTGGGGCCCACCCCCCCACCCCCCCCCTACGGTGTGCACTGGGCACACTTAGGAACCATTGAAGGCGCTGTTACATTTCACGCGGGCGCCGTAATTGCCATTACAAATGGTGCGGGCTGAAATTGAGCAATGGTTGCTTGAAGGGTCTATTTTACCTGCCGCGGGATGTGTGTGTGTATATATATAGAACTGCGAGGCCATTAAACGCGATGCTTATATTGATGCCGACCGGCCGGAGTATGTCGACGTGGACGTGGGGGGAGGCGAAATAAAAGCGGCTCAGTGCAATGCGGCCCCTGTCAGTGCCAGTGTCGAGCACCGTGCCAGCAACGACTGAGATGCGAGGCTCCGCGAGCCTCTTCCACGGAGCGAGCCCAGACATGTGTGCGTCTCGGGCAGCACTGGGTCTATCCAATAAAAGTAAATAAAGACCCCTACAGTATTTGGCCGGGAGTTTGCGTGCGTTTTTGTAAGCAAGAGCCCCATCTGTGTCCTCTCTGAGTTGGTGTTGAAGTCAGTCATGAGAAGTCTTAAGCCACCAGCGGAGGAGATGTCTCGCTCGCCGTGTGATCAATCCACGGCGCGGACGATGCACACCGTCCGTGCGAGCGCGACAGACCTCGTCACGCTACGGAGGGTTAAACGACAATAATTTTTTTGGCATTAAAACTTCCACGTGGCCCAACCCGTGAAAACAACTGTGGGTCTGTGCAGTGTCCCGTATTCACGTTCGACACAGCAAGAACCGCCGCTACCAGATATCGCTACACACCAGTTCCCTGTCGTGACGCAAAAAACAGATGCCAGTTTGCGGACCGCACCGGGTCAAACGCGGACAGGTCGCGACCACAACTGGCAATAAGCTCGTAAAATGAACGTCAGCTGATTCTGAAAAAGGTATTGCAATCCAACGTGGTCACTCCAAAACAGCACCGTGTAAAAATCACTAAACACATTGTTTGGCGATGCTGCTTTGGCAGCGGTGCCAACAATAAGAACAAAAACTCAACGCATTGGTCAATACAACCGTGGCCTTAATAGGACATTTGTATCCCAGAACCATTGCCTGGAACGTCGTCTATTGCATACTTTTCTATTTTTCTTTTTACGGCAGTGCTGAGCTCTTAATATATGATCTGTCGTGCTTAGTCTTAATGAAAGTTGATAATACATGAAAACACGAATCACTGGGATTGTCGCTGAGCCGTGTGTGGCTATGCAACCTCCGAGCTCCAGATATCACCCGCCCAGATGTCACGATATCATTGGACCTTGTGCCAGTATCAAAGTAGGTAGCTTCTCACCCCGCTATAAATGCTCTGATACGTGCATTGTCTTTGTACGGGTCGCCTTTTGGCGTTGTTTTCTGGTCTGACACTGGAGAGACGAGGGCATAAACAAGGCTGCCTCTGGTATAGGCCAATCAGTTTCAATGACAATGCACATATTATCAGAGCATATTCGTGTACATGTTTTACCACAAGTACCGTGTGGCCAATGCAGACCTGACTGCTTGCAAAATGTATCTATTTGGTGTTTGAACATCTGAACACCACCTGTTTTGTTTTGCCAGAAAGGGGTAAACACATATTCATGTTTTTCATACTCAGATGTCACTCCCTGCAGAGCCAGAGCGACTCAGGGCGCGCGTGTGACAGAGCGAGATTCCGTGCTCTCGTGTCGAAACCCATCGCCCAGCACCGACGCTTTAGTGACGATTCGTGACGTTGCCCAACTTTCCATCCCACCGCTGCGGGTTTGTTAGGAGCCACGCGTTCTCAAGAAGCAAAGCGTTCACCGCGTTTTGTTGCCTGGATCGTGCGAATTGGAAGAGGTTACTGGAGGTGCCCAGGCACGTGGGAGTCGATTAATAATAATAATGATGATGATTATTATTCAACAATAAAAGATTGGAGGGACACACAAACAGCTGGTCTGGCCATCGCACGTGGGACAGACAGCGGAGTCGCAGATGAGTAGTCAAGAGCCAGGGAATTGTGGGTGCAGCAGTGCCGGATGATCCTCGTAGCAAATGTGGCTACATATGTAGTAGCTACATGTGTAGTAGCTACATGTGTAGTAGCTACATGTG
>CM025616.2:6813580-6825933 GCA_014621495.2 Entosphenus tridentatus | reverse complement strand
ACACACACACACACAGACGCACACACACACAGACGCACACACACACAGACAGACGCACGCGCACACACACGGAAGGCGCCAAAGGTTTTGGCTCCCTTTGTGCTCTGCCGTGACCCTAACAGCTTCAGACTATTACCAATGCTGTCGAAGAACAACAACAACGACAAAAACCCATCTCTCTCCCGGAAAGCCGCGTGCCCGATGGAACGTGTACACCGACACGTGGAGGGATTATATCCCTGCTTTGTGGAGTGACAGGCACGTGAAGGAGGCGTCGTAGAAGACACCCCCGTGCGCCTTCCCCTCGACGTACCGTGCTCGGCACGTGCGCGTGAAGGAGGCCATCGTATGGCGGCAACGTGGCCCCAAGCGGTAGCTTCGCGGTTCAATTCCCAGCGGCCGCCCTGGTTAATACCGCGGTGTGTACGGCATTAACCATAAACATTCTGCAAAAAAATTAAAACGAGGTAGGGCCCTGCTGAAACGGAGTCACGAGACTCAGCGAGGCTTTCCTTGGTAAATCAGAGAAATAAAGTCCGTCTTCTGCGTGGCAGCGAGTGTTGGCGAATGGTGCAGAAGAGCATTGGCCACTTGAGGTGGAACGCCTAAGCGCGATTCGCTCCGTGAAACAACAACAACAACACAACAACAACAACAACAACCCAGTTGGATCAGCACAGAAGAAAATATAAATATAATCTGTAAAATGACAAGAAACCACCCCCCATCGCGGGACACAAGCATGAGTGCAGGCCGGAACGCGCTCGGATTATTAAACGCCACGCACCGAGACGTGCCGTTCGTGCAGGGAGCCCCGTGTACGGCGTGCGCATCGCACATCTCTTCGTTGCGTCGTCCGATCACACGCGGCAGGGGCAAGATGCACAAATCGACCCCGACGCTTCGTCCGACAATCGACTCGGTGGCGTGCCCAGGCTGCATCGCGCTGTTGCGCATGCCCAGCAGCGGCAACGGCAGCACGTGTAGCTGTGGGCTGCTGACATTTGCAAAGGTCTTGGAACCCACGGGGTCACCGCACGAGTTCACGGCGTTATCTGCATTCCGCAAAGCCACCCGGCAGACGGCAACCTACGAGGCACTTGAAGGCACACGCAGGTCAGAAGGGGGGGGGGGGGGGGTGTTGAAGAGCGAGATAAACCGCGGTAATTTCACGCGTGAGCGTTCGTTTCATGTTGTGACTTTACGCGGAGTGGGCGCGGACAAACTTCGGACAGACGACGCACGTCTTACGCCCTCGAATAAATGACAACAGGCGACAACAACAACAACAGCGACAACAACAGCTGCAGCAGCGGCAGCAGCAGCAGCAGCCGGTGTAACAAAGAAAGGGGGAAGCGAAGTTAGTCGCGTTCCGTAGTTGTTCAGCGTCGAGCCCAAAGGTTACATTTGCATCGCAATCCAGATCGTGGAGATAGGCTTCAACCGTGACCCCGAACCTGACCTCATTGTATTCGTGTGTAGTTCACCGCCCCCCCACCCCCCTCCTTACCCCAATCATCCACCATTCTTTATCCACCGTTGTACGAAAGCCTCCCAATATTTGGCGTCATCGCCCGCGCAAGCATTGTCCCTCTGCTTTGTTGTCACACACAATCCTGTTCATTTTGATATTTTCTCGCCCAACTCCAATGCCGGCTGTGCTATCGGCACCATCTCCCGAGCCGAGTAAGACGTCTACGAGGAGCTCTCACAGATCGCGGCCGATCACCCTGTGCCAGATTGTCAGCGTACGGCTCTGGGACATTATGTTTATTATGAATCGCTACATCGGGGTTCTCTACTGAATCAGAATATTCTTTGGATATTTCGGTAAAGTCAGCCTCTAAAGTCAAACCTTTATAAACAGTCACAGCCAGATTTGCTGCATCAAGTGATGCAGCAAATCTCGCTGTGACGGTCCCACCTGATGACGGAGACTTGTGTTGCCTCCGAAACGTCGTGATTTTTATTTTATTAATTTTGATTTCATTTTTTACTTACGTGACTTTACCGAAAGAACTAAGAATATGAATCCTTGCAGTCACGAAAGCTTCAAATCTTGAACTTTATAAACAGTTTGCCTTTAGAGGCTGACTCCTTTGCCTGATGACAACCGCTTGTGTTGCGATCGAAACGTCGTGATTTGTTTGATTTGATTTGATTTCTACCTACGCGATTTTACCGAAAGAACCAAAGAGTATGGATTCCTGCAGTCACGAAAGCTTCAAATCAAGATTGAATCAGAATATTGATTTAAACTGGAGGAATGCGATGAACTATAAAGCCCTTTTTCTTGTTTTACAGATGTCAAGTCGGGGCACGGGCTAAGAACGTTACAGCAACAAACAGTACAACAACACGCTAGGAGCGCCAAGTAGCGCGTGATCACCGCATGGCAATCAAACCGTCATTGTTAACACTCGGAGCTGTTATCAAAGTGAGCAAAAACTAGATTAAAATGTGGATTTTTTTGGGGTGTGTGCAGTTATTGGTGACTGAGCTGACACGAAATTTTGTTCCGGTTTCAAGTTGATTTTGCTGCACCAGGTGAGAACCCGAGGGACCAGGACGTGTCATGCCCAATGGGGACCTGGGCCAGCAAACGTGAGAAAGCAATGACAGGAAGACAAAATGCTACCGCGAAGCGAACGTCAACTCGGCGCAAAAAACAACGACGTCGTTGCAGAAGAAACATAATCAGAAACAGTGCGCAAATGTACATCGATCCGTAAGAGGTATTTGGCTTAGATCGTGTAAATATATAAACGTGTCGTTAAACCCGCCGCCACCCGACATGTAAATAGAACATGCCCATCCGTTACTAGTTCAGCACACCGGTGTGTTGGAGAGTAAACCCACAAACATTTACAATTCGAGTACAAATATTCATCAAAATATTGAGAACAAAAAACCCTTCTGTAACGAAAGTTGCCTCTGCCAAATTGCCTCTCAAAAGCCATGCTCTTCAACTTTTTAAGCGCAAATCATCATCATCGGTCACGTTCGATCCGCTACTGGATGAAGGGCTCCCCAGTGTCACGTTCGAATGCGCTGAGATGGAACAGTCGTGGTTCGGCGGAGACCCTGGGGCGAGAGGAATGGGGGGTTATGGTGTGTGGGGGAGAGAGACGTCCCCTGGCTACACGCGCAGGACGTGTGATGCTGCTCCTTGGCCCCTCGTCCACGGTGACTCCGCTGGGTCCTGCCGCCGCGACCACCTGGCGTTGCGTGGATTCTGCGTGGCCACACCGATTGGAGGGCGAGCACGTGGGGGCGCCGTGGAGGCCGCGTCGGTGGTGTGACCACTGGCGTCTTCACAGAAACAACAACAACAATAACGACGACAACAACAAAAACAAAAGGGGGGCGCGAGTTCAATTCCCGACTCGGGGAGTTGTTTTAAATTTGTTTTGTGGCGGATTTCGTGTGTCATCACACTGTCACTGCTGAGTGTGAGTGAGTGTGACCGAGTGAGTGGAGTTCATAATAGAGGTTTTTTTTTTGGGTTAGATCGCGTAAATATATAAATGTGTCGTTAAACCCGCCACCACCCGACACAACCGACTAGTAAGGGTTGTCACGTAAATAGAACATGCCAATTCGTCACGAGTACAGCACCACCGGTGTGTTGGAGAGCCGAGCCACAACATTTACAATCTGAAACAGGTGGACTTCTCCACAAATCTGGCTGTCGCCTGATGAAGCTTGTTGTAATTACTGGCGAAACGTCGTGCTCAGATTGTAAACGTTGTGGCTTGGCTCTCCAACACACCGGTGTGCTGTCCTAGTACACTACATTATACACTACACTATACACTACACTATACACTAGTGCTGTACTAGTGACGAATTGGCACGTTCAGTTTACGTGACAACTCTTACTAGTTGGCTGTGTCAGGTAGTGATGGGTTTAACGACATATTTATATATTTACGCGATCAAACCCAAGCAAAACCCCCCTCTATGATGGATGATATTGGTGGCGAAAGCCTTCTAAGTGTTCAACTGAGTGGAGTTCGTCTCTTCTCTCCCTGTTCCGCATGGGCTTCCTCCGTGCTCTGCGCTTTCCTAAGCAAACACACAGTGGTAACAGGCGTGGGCCAAACATACCAAATGCTGGCCCTTCCTCAACTCGGTTTCGCTTTCTGATTAAGTAATTATTACTATTAATGTCGAGCCGAGGTCAATTTTAATACGAAGTTAATTTTATTTCGATCACCCCCCCCCCACCCCCTGCCCCCCTTTCAATCGCTATAAAATAATTGTGCCAACTCGTAAGATCGGAATGCAGCGTTCCTCTCGCACGTACATGAGCTCATGTTTTGAGCATCATCTGCTAACAATTGAAGGCACATTACATTGAATCATCTCGAATACCGGCCATGACTTAATGGAGTTTGTTACAATACACTCCGTGCGCATTCGCTGTTAGCAAACCCCGTTGCGACACACTCTGCCATTCTCGAAAAGGTCACCCGTCGCAAATAGGCCTCGGCACTGTGGGTCACCTGGTGGATAATTCCCCAACGACTGTCATCACCCCCCCTCCCCCCCCATTATCACTGCGCCTGCCACTACCCCCAGCCGCCGCCAGCATCATCGCTACGCACGTCAACATCAGCATCGCCGCCACCACCACCACCATCATCAGCATCATTGCTACCGTCGTGTTAAACTCGCTCCTATTATGATTCTATCGGTGTCAACATCTTCGCATCACCGCGATTCCCTTTACAGTCGGCGGTGACATCACCGCTGCCGTTATCGATGCAATCACGGCCACCATCGCCGGCCCCCAGGTACTGCCATTTACAAGCACCGCTTGCGAATGGTGCGGGGGGTGTCGTTGTTTGTAGGTTTTTGTCACGATGCTTTGTCAACCAAGGACAGCCTCGCCGAGCCTCCTCGTTCTCTGGAGCAGGAGGGCACTGGCACGTGTTCGCAGGGCGGTGATTGCTGTGTAACATCCAATTGAGAATTTCATATTTGGCGAGCCGGCAAACACGACGCAGGCACGCGGCGGCCTGAGCTCGCGCGTGCGTGCGTTGAACTTCTTTCGCACCGTGCGTAGCCAACCGTGCTCATGGGAGGTGCGAGCTTCGACGAAGCTCTTCGTGGTGCACCCGACATCGCATCCGCACAAACCATGGCAGGAGGTGCGGACACACCTGATGCATAAAAGGAAAATTCAAAACTTTCCAGCAGCTACATCATGGGATCTCCTTTGCCAGTACCAAAATATACTAATAGGGTTTTTCCTCTTTTTTCTGGCAACAAACTGACACCTTTTGAAAGGAATCATGCTTACATTAACCACAATACTTGCAGTCAAATGCAAACAAAAAACAATACTATGATAATTTATGCATTGTCTTTGAAACTGATTGGTCCACACCAGAGACAGCTTTCTTTGGAGCCTAGTCTCATATGGTGTTCGACCAGATGACGCCAAAAACGCACAGTTCAAAGACAACGCAATACCAGAGTAATGAGAGCTCGGGGTGAGCAGCTACATCATGGGATCTCCTTTGCCAGTATCAATAAAGAAGAAGAAGAAGCAGTTGGGAGGCGGTGCGGGGGAGGGACAACAAATTAAACACAACAGCAAACAGTTCTAAAGAAATTAGTTTTAAATGAGCTCCTGCGAATGAGATGTTTCACGGGATGTTTAAAGTCCACTGTGAAGCAAACGGCGCATCGTATTTAACGGTTAACACCACAGCGCATTATTAATCAGGGCGGGCCGCTAGATTCTAACCGTGAACATCTGCAACAAGCGCTGGGCCGCTGCCTCAACTCCGATGATCACACAGGTTGGCTACGTACGGTGCGAAAGAAGTCTAACGTACACACAGATGCACGTCCACATGCGTCAGGCCCCCCAATATAAGCGTCGTGCGTGGCCTGGCGTGATCCGTAGAGAGTCGCAATCACAATGTAATTGTCTTCGTGATATTAAACAACAACAATGCTGATGTAATTGCAATTGTAACTCGTATATTATTATTACATTTATTATTTTCTCTTTTTACGTGACTTTACCGACAGCGTCGCCTCGACAGACCTGGTTTCACCTGAGGACGGCTGCTTGCGTTGTGGCCGAAACGTCGTGAGAATTATTTTATTATGTTTTATTTTTATTATTGTATTATTTCCCTTCTACGTGACTTTACCGAAAGAACCAAGAAGATGAATCCCTGCAGTCACGAAAGCTTTAAATCGAAATTTTACCGAAATAACCAAAGAGTAATTCCTGCAGGCACAAACGCGCCAAATCAAGTTTGAATTGTGACTCAGTCAGTCTCATACTAGATTCGAAGCTTTCGTGACTGCGGGAATTGCTCTTTGGTTCTTTCGGTAAAGTCACTTTACCGAAAGACCCAAAGAGTATGAATCCCTGCAGTCACGAAAGCTTTAAGTCAAGAACCAGGAGATGCGATTGACTCATTGAGACGGGCGGCTCACCGATACTTCTTTTGCCAGAGCGACCCTGGGTTACATCGAGACGATTTCAGTTCACTGGACGATTACCATTAAAAGTAAAATGACCTCTAGTGTCTAAATCGTCGACCCGACCAGTAAACATTCAACTCGCTGGTGCAGACTCCGTGAAAGGCGCTCGGGTTGGGGGGCAATTCACTCCAACGCTCAGCACGACGCCGTCGCAAACCAACATCGTCGCTGAACCCCCTCGCCTGGTTAAGCAACGTAAACGCGTGGGGCCACGCGGTGAGTTGCAGACTTCCAGGACCCCCTGCTCCACTTACACCACGTGACGCCGATCCCCCAGCCCCCCCCCCCCATCGGCTAGGCCAGGCAGCAGCCAAACGCGCACCCCCAGAACGCGCGCCGCGCCATCTCCACACGTGTGCGGAATTAGCGGCGGAACGCTTCATCTCGTGTAGGGCTCCTCGACAAAAAGTGTTTGATCCGCTCACACAATCCCGGCGCAACTCTCCAATCACCCCCTGCCACCCTCACCCCTCCCAGCCCCCTGGCGCGCGCGCTCTCTCTCTCTCTCTGTCGTAGATCTCTCCCCTCCCTCTCTCCCTGTGCACGGCACAAGGCAGCGGTGTCAGTGGAACAGGGGCACTCCGGCTTGAAGTCTGCAACTCACCGCACGGCTCACGCGTTTACGCTGTTTCGCCAGGCGAGGTTGAACCGCAGAGGGGAGCCGTCGTGGCCGAGCTTTGCGAGTGAATCGTCAAGCGCCCGGGCGCTTCGCGAAGTCGGCACCTGCAAGTCTGAATGTTCACTGACACGGTTCGAGGCGGCGGGTGCCACCTCTGGACCAATCCCCACGGGGGCCCTCTCCGCGTGCAGAGATCGCAGGCGTCTCGAGCCAGTCGCCGCGGGGGCCACGGGGAACTCACTCACGCACTCACGCACGCACGCACGCATTCACTCACTCGCGCACTCACTCACTCACGCACTCACTCACGCACTCACTCACTCACTCACGTACTCACGCACTCACTCACTCACTCACGCACTCACTCACTCACTCACGCACTCACTCACTCACTCACTCGCGCACTCACTCACTCACGCACTCACTCACTCACTCACGTACTCACGCACTCACGCACTCACGCACGCACTCACTCACTCACGCACGCACTCACTCACGCACTCACTCACGCACGCACGCACGCACTCACTCACTCACGTACTCACTCACTCGCGCACTCACTCACTCACGCACACACTCACTCACGCACTCACTCACTCACGCTCTCACTCACACACGCACGCACGCACTCACTCACTCACTCACGTACTCACGCACTCACGCACTCACGCACTCACGCACGCACTCACTCACTCACTCACGCACGCACTCACTCACGCACTCACTCACGCACGCACTCACTCACTCACGCACTCACTCACTCGCGCACTCACTCACTCACTCACGCACACACTCACTCACGCACTCACTCACGCACTCACTCACACACGCACGCACTCACTCACTCGCGCACTCACTCACTCATGCACACTTTGGGCGGCAGGGTGGCATCGTGGAAACATTCGTGCTTCAAACTAAAACTAAACACATTTTTAGATGTTTTACCAGCCAAGGCCCACTGAGCTATATAGCTATTTTTCAGAAGCGACCTGACAATCACACAATGATAGTTCAAGGCAGTGGCTTACCACGTCGAACTTCATAGCAGCCAAATACTCTCCAAACGAAGTTGATTCTAAATGTGGAGAGAGAAACCGGAGCGCTCGGAGACAAATCCACGCAACCACGGGCAGAACATGCGAACTCCAAACTATACAGGCGATAGGGTCTGGATCGAACGCCACGACCTCCTGTATAGCAGGCGAGGTAGTTAACATCTCGCCATCGCGGCGCCTCGGAGCAAGGACGGCTTGGGGCTCGATCTCTGACTCGGCTGCCTCCATGCGTGAAGCTTCGATGGGCTCCCCTTGTTCTCAAAGGGATTATACAGGTTATTCGCTTTTCTCCCATGGCCGAAACAAATAAAAAACACTTACAAATGTAGCTGGCATTGGGCAACGACCCAACGCTGAAAACAAATCACTCGCAAATGACTCAGTGATGATTGCACATAGCGATATCTGCGAAAACCTAGCAGGACCTTCCTGAAATCTAGCCGCGGTGGCTAGGAGATGTTAACTACCTCGCCTGGTATACAGGAGGTCGTGGGTTCGATCCCGACCCTTGCGCCTGCTGTATATTCGGAGTTCGCATGTTCTCCCCGTGGTTGTGTGGATTTTTTCGCCGTGTGCTCCAGTCTTTTTCCCTCTACATTGAACAACGTGAATTTCCACGTGATGAGCCACTTCATTTGGCGAGCATTTGTGGCCCAGTCGCTTCTGATAAAGAGCGAGAAAGCTCAATGGGCCTTACCTGGTGAAAAAAAGTGTTTAGCTTAGCTTCGTTTCCTGGGTAAAAACGGGTGAAACTCGCGCGCGGAGACTCACGCGCACGCGCTCGCAATTTGGGTGTTTGCGCTTAATTTGATCTCACTCAGCTGTGCGTTTTTTTTTGTTTTTGTTGCACAAAGCAGCCCCAGGTGCCCAGCAGCGATTTATAGTCGGCGCAGCCGAGCGTGGCTACTGCGGTAGCAAGCGACGTTGGCTGGGCACAGCAGCGGCGTACCTCGCGTGGCGGCACGGGGGGGGGGGGGGGGGGGGCCCCCCCCCCCCCCCAAACCCGGTGGTCAAAGCTACGAGTTGGGGCACCCCCTTTGATAACCACAATGAGATATTTTTTAACAACAATGTAAAAATTACTTTAAAAACGCGGTAAAAATTTATTTTGTATGAAAACGCTTTCATTTACGTTCCACAATTTATTTAAATGTAATTAGAGCAGTAACGTACTATTGCAAACAGGTGTAGTGTTGTTCACCGAACACGGAGGCACACACTCTGGACCGGAAGGCAACACTTGTATTCAACAACTTCCCTATCGGGTAACACTGAGGTGATGTGGCTCACGATGTGAGTAGCGAGTTAACTCGAGACGAAGACCCGCAGACGACGATGTTGTCAACCTCCCCCCGTATCTCCCCACCACCAGCCCTACCACCACCACCACCACCACCCGCCACCCTCTTCGCCGAGTTTCTCGCTCGCTTCCTCGGCTGGCAAAGTTCCGTCGGGCACGAAACCGCGGCCGCGCCATCTCGCCGTGATGTCGGCACTCACGGGACAGGAGAGACGAAGCCGCTTCACGCGTCTCGCCACGTCGCCAAGCGCCTCGCTCGCTCGCCCTCTCTCTCTGTTCGTGTCCCACACACACGGCTCGTTCCGTCAATCCGCCGGAGGGCGAGGGCCGTGCGAGGGATATTCGACCATACTTCACCCACGCTGGTGCAGGTGGGTGAGTGGAGAGCGATGGCTTTTGTCGTTGTTTTTGCTGCGCCCTCCTCTGCCGATCACGATGCCTACAGCACCCTGTTGCACTCTTGTACACGGTGGTTACACGTCCGAAGCAAGCGCCACAAGATCAACCTCAAGCGCAAGCAATCGCGTTGCTTTCAAAAGCTGAACGGGGTGGCCGGGTGGCACGTGGGACGAATGCACAGAAAAGCATCATTCTGATGGCTCCGATGTCACTGGGTTCAAGGCGAACAGCTACAATTGCTGTTACCAATGACTGCAATCAATATCCAGCAGCGCTGTTTGGGTGCTTCAATTAATTCTTGCTAACCCCGACCGATCTCCTGTTGCGTTTGACTTTTCCTTGTCGGATCCGGGCAAAGGTCGTGCAATATCTGCAAGGGTTGGGGATGAATGTCCTGCAAATGACCCACCAGTGCCGAGCAAGGCCTCGATTCCATTGTGCGGTGGTCGCGTGACGTGCATGCAGGGCACGTCACGTGCTGATTGCGTGATGTTTTATCCCGTCGGGCCAACGTCGGCTCGATGTTCGAATCTTTAATGAGACTCGCAGATACAAAAAAAACTCATTTTTTTATTGGGCACATTGGTGTGATGCTTCGTTCGTAAAGAGCGCACGTGGGTCCATCTGCTCAGCACCTATAACCGTCCACTAATTGGTACGGCCGCTACAGACGAGTCGAGACAAAACGTCACTGCCTTTCGCCGAATTCCATCCCTCCACACCCATCCGCCTGGCTCGGCGCGAGAGCAGGCGACTCACCGTCGGAAGGCCGCGAGTTCCAAGCCTGGTTGGGGGGGTCGACTCAGTCCATCATCGCCTCCTCCGGACGGGTGATAAAACAAGTATAATAAGCAGCACTTTGTCACCAAAATAAGTCAGCGGTGGTTGTCCTCGTGATGAGAGAATCGCTCCTGCCGCGGGAATGTGGCGTTGTCACCACTGGCTCGGGTCCGTAGACAAGAGATGGGCACCAATTCCTCAATGTTCATTTGAGAAGTAACCATCGTCCCGTGGGGACAAACACAAATGGAGTGAATTCCCAAAAGCTTAACTCTAATTTGTTATGACTAAATATGCACTGTTATCGTTCACCGTGGCTCCGTTTAATTGTATCCATGAATCCTTCAATTCCCAACTGATCTGGTACAAGATAAATATTTACATTAGTCCGATGAAAGGAGACTACACCTAGTTAACAACTGGCAGAGCTCAGAATTCCAAGCCTTGAAAACCTTGAACGTGAGAGAATGCGCGCTCACACACTCACGCACACACTCTCTCTCCCTCCCGGGATCTGGGGAACGTCAAGATGATGTGATAAAGCAAGCTCGGTAGATGTCTTGTGAATGTGAAATGCCGATTTTATAACTTTAATATCACGGAAAAACCCGGTGGCGCACTTAGCGGTAAGCACCACCGACTGTAAGAGTTTACACCGCGTGTAACCGAGTGCGAAGGCCGACTTCGTATCCAGTCGTTCTCCGCATAACCACGGTCAAAATTACCCAGGAAAGCGACGAGAAGGGGGGGGGGTCATGAATGAGACCGCAATTGTCTGAACGATTATCGGATTACGGACCTGCTGACCAACGCAGCGAAATTGCGAGTGCCCTTGGTCTGGTTTGTCACCCTGATTGTCGCTCACGAATACAAAGGTTTTAATTTAAACACTAATGACCTATTTTAAAGCTTGCCCCGCTGCAGATATTACGAGAGACCTGCAACAATATTTCAAATGACTGATGCGAATGAAAAAATGCTCTTCAAAAAAACCATAGCTCAGTGGGTCTTACCTGGTAAATTAAAAACATAGTTTCGTTTTTTTTATTATCCTGGCTAGCAGCGCACTGTTCTGCACAGCCAGTTACGTAGTCGTTGTGTGCGTTTGACTGCGTGTGATGTCCTCGGTTTAAGACGTCGGTACACGTGGCCCGTTACGTGTTCGCTGTGCGTGCGTCAAGCGACAACCTGGACACCGCGATGCACGACAAGTTCCATCTGTATGGAATCATTATCCAGGTGAAATTGTTTAACGAACACAAACTGAAAAGGTCATGCACACTCGAAAACCGATTGTCTTTCATTTGAGTAGGAAAGAGCTCAATGGGTGACAATCGCAAACCCCAAAATCACTGGGGAGGGGGGGGGGCGGTGAAACCACGTGCAGTGCAAAACCAATTCTTCCGTCGCCTGTGTACTAAAGCGGTGGACAATGATCAAATCTACGATATGGGTCATCACATTGGCCCAGCGATGGTTTCCACCTTGAGCAACGACGTCGCGGAGTGTTTCGGGGCCACACACTTTTGCAAGCAGACGGCTGTGACTGGGTGACCATTAGCGCGGCGCGAGAGGTCCGCGGGCGCGAGCGCTTTGTTCCAGCGTCACGGCCGAGCGCTCTCGGCTGTGTGGGCGTTGGGGTCGGAAGTTTGAAAATGTGGGGCGCTGAGGAATTGGGGGGTGCTGG
>CM025616.2:6783622-6795040 GCA_014621495.2 Entosphenus tridentatus | reverse complement strand
CCCTCTTGACACCCCACTCACTGGCGCTGCCCGCTGGTCGCTCCACGCACGTGGAGTTCACTGAGTTCGACCGCAGCAGTGACCCTGACCCGGCTCAGCAGAGCGGCGATCACCCCCCCACACCTCACACCCTCACAGCCCCACGCCACCCCCGCCACCCCCCATGCACGCTCCGCATTCGTGTGGCTCATATCGGTGGGTACACAGCACCGCAGTATTAACCAGAGCGGCTGCCGGATTCGAACGGCGAACCTCTCCAATAGGCGACCAACGCGCTGCCGCTGGGGCTATGCCACTCGCTCGACTTGAACTCGGCTGGTGATCCACAGTGACGCCGCAGAGTTGTGAAGAACGATGCAAAACTGAGTACGAAATCTGGCTGTCGCCTGATGAAGCTAGTTGTAATTACTGGCAAAACGTCGTACTCAGATTATAAATGTTGTGCAGCTTGGCTCTCCAACACACTGGGTGGTGCTGTACTGGTGACGAATTGGCCACGTTCTGTTTACGTGACAACCCTTACTAGTTGGTTGTGTCAGGTGGTGGCGGGTTTTAACGACACATTTATATATTTACGCGATCGAACCCAAACACCTCTATTGTGAGTGTGAACTGTTATTTGCGTGTGTTTAGTTTGTTGTCCTTCCCCCGCACCTCCGATTAGCACGGTTGGCTGCGTACGGTCCGAAAGAAGTTCAACACACGTGATCTCACAACAGTGTTGATCCAGCAGAATTACCTCTCATCTCAGTCTGCGTATCGGTTTTACAAACAACACCCCACAGGTGCCAATTTTATTACGTTTTTCAGGATTATTATTCATGATGTGGGCCACAATTGTGTCCACAGACGAAGCATCTCGCCCATTCCTTTTACAACGCACGAGTGAGAACACCAAAGAGTAGATTCCAAAATTTCGTGAATACTCGAGAAATCCTCTGATGTGCTATATTATCACCAGGGTTCTTGCGTTCCAAAGGGAATTGACAAAGTCCCCAAAACTCGCATCGGCATTGGGATCATCTCTCGTTGGCAGCCCTGAGCCACTGGTGGAATCCCCACCATCCCACAGGTAAATGCGCAGCCCTGTAAGTGCTTGATAACGCTACTGGTGGCAGAAGGACCTGCACTAGAGGGAGCTCTAGAGGGTCACTCGAGGGGATATTCGGCCTACTCTTCCACACTGGCGAGACATATTGAAAGGGGTGGGAGTCACCACATTTTACCCCACTACACTCGACCTGCTGTTCGACTGGAATGTACCCATTCATACCACCGGTTGGTCTGAAGTCATGGGGGTGTGAAAAGGATTTCAGAAACGTGCACCGTTCCAGCTGCCGTGCCGGGAGATCGATCGGGCGAGCAGCGCGCTGCAAGTGCAGTGTGCTGACCATCAATACCCTGGCACCCTCCCGCACTCGGGAGCAAATTCCGTCGTCGTTGGTTGCATTTTCACGTTGGAAGCGTGGAAGAGAGCGCGCAATGGCCAACTCTTGCGAAAGATGCCACGGCATCTTGAAGCAACACTCGACAGCGGAGCTTGACAAGTCGGTGGCGTTACCGTCCAGAAGTTAGCAGTCGATAGTTCTCGCGAGCGTGGCCGTTGCAGCTGTCCAGCGGCCCCAAACGAATGCGGAGGAACAAAATTAGCGGTGGGTGGCGGAGCAGGGAGGAGAAGGATGGATGACTGGAATCCCTTCCCGACTAATTCTTGGCCTTCAGACGGTCTTTTACTTGGCAGAAAAACGACGCTGATTAAAAGCAAAAGCACATACGAGCTGGGGGGGGGGGGCGAGGGGGGCTTGCAACGGAAATAAGAAGCCTTGTCCTCGTTTGCAGTGATTTGCTGCCGCGGTACCGCGGTTTCTAACTATAGGTGACGAGGGCGGGGGGGGGGATCGGCGATAACGGAGTCCGGACCACAAATAGAGAGACTTTGACCACACTTCTGGCGAGATGCGCCCGTGGCGGTGATGCCCAAACGGTGACCCCCGCAACCTGGGTGCGAGATGGAGGGCGGCGAGAAAGGGAGAAAAGGGGGCGTTTGGCAGAACTTGGGAGACAAATTAAATGGAGGATAAACTAAACATCGGGCGATTGGCCAATTATGTGACGACATCCACAACAACAGCCACTCGCTCACAGCGACCATCCAGCCGGGCGGCGCTGCAGTTAAGGCACGTGACTTGTGGACTACCTCGGTCGATCATCCCTCCCTCTGGGGGTGAGATAAAATCCCAATGTTTTTTGGCTGTGAAAAAAGTGTAAACGATAGGCAACGTCAGAGGACTGTGGAATATCTACCTTCGGCTCAGGCCGGCCAACCGCTACGAGCGAAACGCTTCACTTTGACACGAAGTCGCCGTGTACGCGTGCTGCAGCATCCGTCACGTGGGCGCCGCGGTGGCGAGATGTTAACTCCCTCGCCTGGTATGCAGGAGGTCGTGGGTTCGACCCCGACCCTGACGCCTGTTGTATACTTGGAGTTTGAGCGTCTCGCTCTCTCCCCGCGGTGCGCGTGGATATTTCTCCGGGTCCTCCGGGTTTCCCCTCCACATTTAGAAACATGCGTTTAGAGTATTTGGCTGCTGTACATTTCCGCGTGATAAGCCACTTCGTTGAGCTGTTATTTGTGGCCAGGTCGCTTCTGAAATCGATTAATTTAGCTCAGTGGGCTTTGCCTGGTAAGATAAAAGGTTTAGTTTCCTTTAGATCCTATTAATCGCAAATTGACTCCACTCACCCGTTGATCTGTTTATGGATAATTACGGATAGCAGGGTTATCTTCTAATGAACTCGACTTATCGTATTTGCAAATAAAATGTCTGGATAGCAGGAGATATAACGTTTCGTGTCCCAAAGTGCACGCCAGGAACAAGGGCTGGTCAAGACTCGTGGATATCCTGCAGAGAATTATAATCAGATGTTTTTGCCGTGCGATTCCACACTCGCGCTATCAGAGGAAGCTGTATGAAAAAGTAAGAATCGGTTTAACCCCCTCTGGCATTAAAACAGGAGGTGTTCAGATGTTCAGACACCAAATAGAAACCTTTTGCAAGGAATCAGGTGCCGCATTAACCACACGCAGTACTTGTGGTGAACATGCCAACACATACGTTCTGATGGGATTTGGGCATTGTCTTTGAAACTGATTGTCCTACACCAGAGCCAGCCGTCTGTATGGCCTAGTCTCACCAGTGTCAGACCAGAGAACGCCAAAATGCGAACAGTACAAAGACAATGCCACTATCAGTGCATTGAGAGCTCGGGGGAGCAGCCATATCATGGCACGTGATTTGCCAGTATCAACGCATGAAAAATAAGAAAAGGTTTTGTCCTTTCTGGCAATCAAACAGGAGGGGCTAAGATGTTCAATCAAGTTCCGCATTAACCACATTGCAAACAGAAACATGCTCTGACAGAATACCATGCATTGTTCCGCCACGCAGCACGGGAAACTCCACGCATCATTGCTGACAACAGGAACGGGCATGTGGACTCACGGGGTGGGCGACGGTTCCCATTACCGCCCACCTTGAGCCACCACCACCACCACCACCGCCGACGACGACGACGCAGCCGACGACCGCAACGCAAAACTCTCGAAGGCCCTCCCGGAGCGGCTGTGCCGCTTGACCGATATCTATCCCTTTGATTAATCGACGCTGCGACGCAATCCTCACGAACGCAACGAGGGCTGCGGTTTACGGAAGCAGAGTCCGTATCTGGAGCGGAGGGTACAGCTGTCAAGCCATGCGGCTTGTCCCGTATTCTTGTGCAAGGAAAAGTGAGTTTTCAGGCCCATCCGGCGTACAGCCGTTTCAAATACGGGCAGCTTTTGTTGTCTATTTGTGTCGTGTTTCTCCCTTGTGATGGGACTTTGTAGGATGAACGTTGAGATTTATAAGGGGCACGGTCTGAATTTGTCTGTAATAAGGTAGGGCACTGAACAAGGGGTTGACATCTATGGGAGGAGGAGGAGGAGGAATACCGATGAGCAACGAAGCTCCATTTTCGCGCAACGTCCAGGAGGTGCCGGTCCAGCGAGTAACCAGGACGAGGCCTCTCCCTGCGCGTTACTGCACGTCCAGCGCGTGACGTCACGCGGGTGGGGGCTGTGGGGGGCGAGGGGAGGGGCGGGGGGCAGCTGAACTCGCGACCCCACCCCTCCTCCTCCTCCAGTTTCTCGAGATTAGCAACCATCAGGTACGCGCGGTGTGTGCAGTGGCGTTAACTTGCGCAAAGGAGGGATCGGTACACTCTCCCTGGCAGCCTTTGCCACTTGGGGGATATTGTTACTTTATAATGTTGAGATTTAATAACATGATTGACTGCCCGTATTAACGCATTCGTTGCGCAACATTCCAAAATACATGGCACACAACGCAGCACACTTTATGTTAATAACTTAAATGTTTCCCTGCCAAAGGTTTAAGCTTTAAATACAATTTGCAACGTAACATTGAATTCTAACAAAATCCATTGCATCCTTTATTGCTCCAGAAATTAAAGACACGTGCAGTTTAGGACCCCCCACTTTGCACGGTCGCCCATAGGGTAACCTGTGTAGTTAGCGAGCACCTATTAAGGGCGGCACAGCACACGACGGGGTCGTGCGGCCGTTACTACGCACTGCTGCGGCCACTCATATCTTAAGGCCTGGGTATCAGCTCAGGGGAGGTTAGGATACCACTCGCTGCTGATGTTGTGAATTATGGCGAGTAATTGAAGCCAGCTTTATACTGCCACCATAATACAGTGCACCTACAGGCTTACAAAGTCTGCGAGTCCCCTATATGCGCCTCGTGCAATACAAGAGAGAGAGAGAGAGGGAAAGAGGGAGAGCTGGGAGCTGTCGGTGAGCGCCTATTAAGGCCGGCGCAGCGTTATGATGCGCCGGAGACAGCAGCCCTGTCAATCTCGTCTCTGGTCTCGACCCCCAATGCTGATGTGCCACCACGCGACGCGCCAGCTCCTCGCTCGAGGCGGGGACGAACCAGGGAGGAGCAGAGGACAAGTTCGGACACCGGCAGATCCACCGCTGAGGACCCTGGACCCCGCTCACCGGACTCGCACCCGGGATGCGTGAAACCACTTGGTCACCGCTTTCCGCAAAAAAAATAAACAAAGACCCCCCCCCTCCCCACCTCCATATAATACAGGTTTTTGTTTGGGTTAGATCGCGTAAATATATAAATGTGTCGTTCAAACCGCCAACACCCGATGCAGCCAACTAGTAATGCTTGCGTCACGTGAACCGAGTTTGCCAAGTCGTCACTGGCACGGCAACGCCGATATCCAAGTTGGAGAGCCACGCCACAACAGATTAGACTGTTGGGGCGCGTGCAGGTAGCGAACACCGATTCACAAGGCCGATTAAGGCCGCCCGAGGCCGGAGCGGTGACCATCAACATTGCCAGGTCACCTTCGCCTGCGCAACGCTGATGTTTACACACCGCACAAAGTTACTCGGGGGAGGCTCAGCACCGCTTCAGATTGTCATCACCAATGTTGGCTGCAAGCGGGAATTGAACTCGAGTGGCCGGGTTCGTGGCGCTACAGGCTAAGCATTGCGCCACAGCGCCCCACAGCACACACACACAGACAAAGAACCCCCTATAGCCTTCAACTGCATGTCGGGGCAAGTGATGTTAGCGAGCACCTATTCAGGCTGGCACGGCGCGCGAGGGTTGGTGGGTGGCAAACACCGTGCCAGGTCACATTTGTCTCTCCCCAATGCCGATGTAGCACTAATTTTATTCACAGCTGAGTTGACCTTGGAGAGGTCCAGAAACCTGTTCAGATAATCACCACTGATATTAGCTGTGACGGGGAATTGCACTCGGGTCATTGGGTTCGTAGCGCAGCACACAAATCACTGTGCCACAGCTCCCCACAGCACACACCAAGGTCAAAGATCACCCGTATATCCTTCAACAACCTGCAGGGACGAGTGCTGTTAGCGAGCACCTGTTGAGACCGAACGGCGCACGAGGGGGTGGGGGGCCAGCACCAGGCCCGGCCGCCTTTGTCTCCCCAGTGGCGATGTTTACACACCTCGACCTAGGGGAGTCCCAGGACGAGTTCAGGTGATCGTCACTGGTGTTGGTCGTGAGCGCGAATTGAACTTTGGTCGCCAGGATGGTAGCGCTGTGCGCTAAGCGTTGCACTACCGCTCCCCGCCCCCCCCCCCCCCCACACGCGCGCACACACAAAGACAAAGACCCCCGTATAGCCTTAACACACTGTAACAGTAAGTAGCGTGCAGCACATATGAAAGCCGGTACGGCATACGAGCGGATGGGTGGACAACGCTACTCCCGGCCGCCTTTGTCTCCCCAGTGGTGATGGTACTCGTGTTGGCAGCGAGCGACAATCGAACTCGGGTACCTGAGTTCATAGCCCAACGCGCTAACAGCCGCTTCCCACACAAAGGCAAAGATCCCCCGTATGGCCTTAACAGACTGTTGGGGCAAGTGTTGTTATCGAGCACCTATGAAGGCCGACACGGCGCAACGAGGGGGGGGGGGGTGGGTGGCCAGCACCACGCCCGGCCGCCTTTGTCTCCCCCGGTGGCGTTGCTTAGCACACCGCACCGGGTACTCGTTTGAGGCCGAGTCGACCTAGGGGAGGCCCAGGGCCGGTTCAGATACTCCTCACCGGTGTTGGCCGCCAGGTTCGTAGCGCGAACCACCGCACCGCCTCTGCACACACACGCACGCGGTCACACGCGCTATTAGGGTGAAAGGGCCATTGCAAGCAACAAGAGTGTAATTGTTTGTTCCGTCGGTGAAACGTTCCATCGTAACTCGCTAAACTTGGCTTTGGGAGCACAACACTGAAAGTTTATATTTCGGGCGTCACTGAAAACCAAAACACGTAACGCCACACGCTGCCAGGGCCCTGCTACGACAATGCGGCCGCTTATCTCGCGCTATCTCTCCGTCATCTGGAGCCATCCCGCGTCTCCTCTCTCTGTAAGCGGCAGCGGCAGAGACAGATCCGCTCCTTTCACCCCCCACCCCCCTCCCCGGATGCTCGGGGGAGAAGGCGCCCCGCTGCGGCGGCGTTCTGCTCCACGAGGCACGGGAGCGTCTCCACGAGGCGCGGGGAGCGAAACGTCGGTCGTCGTGCCAAAAACGAAAACCCGGTGCCAGCCGACATCCCGTGGCAGGGTTTCGGTGGCCCCGCGCTCGACGGGGAGGGGAGTTGGTGGCAGTTTTAAGGTTAATCGAGGGCACCTAGCCAGTGGTGGAAATTCCACATTCTCATGGAAGGAGTCAGTGTCACTCTCGTAACAACCACTCTTAACCTGGAATTGATTTGCCCAGATTCGGCATTTGCACGTGTTGGTCTCAGAGGAAATCTCCCAATTGAATAGACCCCAGGAGGTTGTTATGGGTTGACCCTGGCCGGGATTTGAACTCGTGGTCTTCCCCGTTGTGAGCCAAACGCCTGCACCGCGCCACGACCCTGCTGTGTGAATTAGCGCCTCACACATCACCGCCGTCACCAGTGCGGTCTTTCTCAACTATTCGATGAACGTGCCACTGCGCAGGCGTTCGCGATTGTGCTGCTGCTGCTGCTGCTGCGGTGTGGCCCTCTTTGATGGGTTTTTTTTTTTACCGATTGTGCCACGTGTTGTTCAGAACGACGTCCGACGTTTCGCACCACGTGTTAGGAAAAAAGCTAATCGATTAATGCAATTTAAAGTTCCGTTGGTACGAACGGACCGAAAACTAAACTTCTGTTGGAACACTTTTTTCAACTGAAAGAAACTATTTTGACTGAACTCGTAGGAAAATGAGTGCTTTAAAAAATATATATTAAAACATGTTTATGAACTCTTCCTGGTGGCATCACAGAGCCACCAATGAGTGAAAACCTATATGAGTCACATTATTATTTGGTGTTATTGAGGGTAATTGCTCGAAACGTCACATATTATATGTCTGTGTTTTCCTTTTAAGGCCACAGTGTTATTGACGAATGTGCTGGATTTTTTATTATGAGTTACAGAGCAGTTTCCAGCCTTGAGTGTGCTAACATCTCTATCGCCCATAGCACGCAGTGTATTTGGGGCAGCAGGCATCTGCTCATTACATTTGTGGACGAGAGAACATACATAGGACACACACACACACGCTCGCCCCATTCATCCCACGCTGTCAACAAACACCATTTTAACCCTGTACCAGTTCTCAGTGTTCTGCGACAATGAAGCGGCGTGGACAAGACGAGTTACTCACTGCGCGGAACATCGCATGGCGAGCGATTTAGGAAAGAAAAAAAATCCCTGACGGCGGAAGAGAATTAAAAAAACAAAAAAACTTGGAAAAAAAACTTCCCTCCCCCGCCCCGCAATAAATCAGAGCTGCAGCGCGTATCGGAAACGACGGTCAACGTGGACACGAATGAATGAATGAACAAAAGAGAGCGGAGCGGTGATTTCCTTGGCCGACTGGAGAGTTGCCCACGCGTGCAGATGAGCGAGCGGCTCTTCCCAGAGAAGGAAGGAATCCCCCTAAATGACCCGACATGTGGATTGTCGGGTTATTGAAACCCCGAGCACACGGCAGCCGGGTTCAATCGGACGTTGTCCGCACTTCGTTTCGCTGTCGATGCGGAGGAGCCAATACCGAGTTTGCGGAAAGCCGACGTTGGTCATCATACGGCTAAAGCTGGCGAACCGCCATGGCAATGTGGAATTGCCATCCACGGCGTTGGCTGCAACCACCGAAGGGTCAAGAGAACGCCCTCCCCACCTCCCCATTTCAGTGGAATCACACGGAGGATTCTGATCGAGACACGCAGCGCGCCGGTCGAACGCTTCCAGGAGGCCGGATGGCTCCAGCATCCCGAACACCGCGTGGCAGCCCCCTCACCGCGGCAGGTCCCGCGCACATCCCGTGCCGATCTCATCGCGTACGGGAGGGGGGAGCGGGGGGGCACGCCCAGCAACCACCGTCGGCACGGCCTCGAGCCGCGCATCTGCGGAGCGCATCGAGCGGGGCACGGCAGCACCTCCGTGCCCCCCCCCCCTCCTCCACCACCACCGCCACCACGCGCGAGCTGCCAGCCCGCGGTGGTGGAGGAGGGAGGGGCTGAGCAGCAGCAGCATCGTAGCGCATCTTGAAATTCGTGCATCCTGGAGCGGGCGTTTCGGTTCAGTCGGAGGGGGCCTGTGGAACACGGTTTCCACGGGGAGTCGTTCTGCCGCCAGGCCACGTCCGTCTCACCTGAACGCCGCCTGTCCTGCGTGATGCACTGATACCGCGTCGGAGTTGTTTCTAGCAACTTAATGTGCGTAGGATTGTAGGAATAGAGGGCGCAATAATAACGGGATTATTGTGGATAGGTGTGCAGGAAGTCGTGGGTTTGATATTTGCACAGGGTTGGTGTACGGTGATTTTTTCTACAATATTTTGCTGTCTTTTCTTGGATTTTCTGTTTGCACATAGTTACTTTAAGATGTTTTCTTGTTCATGTTTTTGTTTTTTGTTTGTTACGGTTGCACCCGATTCAAGAGCCGAATGTCTCACAGGGCTAAACCTAATAAATGAACTTTGAACTTTGACTTTGATCCCGATCCTGACGCCTGTATAAGTGGAGTCTGCGTGTCTCTCTCCGCGTGGTCGCGTGGATTTTTCTCAGAGTCCTGCGGGTTTCCCCTCCACATTTAGAAACAAGCGTCTAGAGTAGTTGACTGCTACACATTTCTGCGTGATGATACGCACTTCGTTGAGCTATAATTTGTGACCAGGTCACTTTTGAAAAAGAGCTAGCCCAGTGAGCTACATAGCTCACTGGGGCCTTACTTGGTACAATAAAAAAAAATAAAGACAGAGAGAGCGGTCAATTGGAAATGTCAGACATCATGTTTACTTTTTGGGAAAGTGAGTGGGCTTGAGAAAGACGCATTACCAGTAAGGGCAATGGACGAGACTGGTGATGGAATCGTAGCTAAGAGAGGGAGGACCCTCAAGGGGACGACCACCACGGAGATGAGAAGAGACGGATGAAGGCATCGCGAGGGTTGGCCACACTCTCGGGAAGGTATTTGTCCACTGGTGGATTGATCAGAGTTGGTGACATCACCATCGTTATCATCATCATCATCATCATCCATATATCATGAATAATAATACGTTCCACCCCTTTGTCAATCCGCTGGAGTATATTTGACACATCCCATCAGCCACACGGCCGCCACTGGCATTCCAAACACACACACACCGTGAAAATGCTACACTTTCACCAACTCACACTGACCAAGCCACACTCAAGTATGGTCAAACAGCCCTCAAGACCGACACAGCGTGGGGAGGCTTTCATCCAGCAGTAGATTGACAAGAGCTGCATCTTAACCCCTTTGTGTTAATGTGTTGGTGTTAATGAATGTGTGTTGCCTCCAAGAAATACGTCTGCGACTCAGTTGAATCCACTACACATACATACAAACCAAGACCCTCCGTGTATATTTCGGTGAATGTGGGATATTGCTCTGTGCAAATGGTTACATTGGCAGGAGACGGGCGACTGTGGGTGGCCAGCGCCACCCCGACGCGCCCGTTCCCTTCCTCCTCGTGAGCATTTGGGAGAGAACGGCACGTTTACATTTCAGGCTGAGTCGACTCGGGCCAGTCCCACTGCTGGCCCAGGGGAGAAGCGCAGATCGAGAAGCCGGCTTCACGAATCCCAACGCGTGCAGCCAGGGCCCCGGATTAAGATTTTGTAGGTCCCCCCGGGCCTACAGGTACAGTGAAGCCCACCCCCCCAGTAATATTTGCAAAAGAAAAACAAAGTGAAAAAAAAAGATTTATTTTTTTTACAAGGCTAACAACAAATAAAATTCAGTTTTCACAAACGAAATAACTTTTCACTTCATCTCCAGCTGGCGGAGGCCCCTGGGCTTGCAGCCCCCTAAAGCCCCGCGCCTTAATCCGGCCCTGAGCGTGCAGCCCGCAAACCGGTGTGGAGAGACATATTATTGGTTCTTTCGGTAAAGTAACGTAGAAGGGAAATAAAAAAATACAAAAAATAAAACATAATAAAATAATACAATTCTCACGACGTTTCGGCCACAACGCAAGCAGCCGATGTGGGCACGTTTGCCCCCCCCCCCATCCCCCCTTCACAGCGGGGAAACGCGGATCATCAACGCCCTCCTCCTATTGTCCGGAGCGCCGTGCTCCGGCCGACAATTCCTTCACTGGCCGACGACGGCTAAAACCGACCCGAAACAGTTTCGGCATTTCGGCGGCGATTCCCACTGCGCTCGGAGGCGCCGCCGCGCAGTGGAGAAGCGCGTGCGGCAACAATGGCGGCGGTGGCTGCTGTACATGCGCTTGATGATTCACAGTGATTTGTTAATCCACTGCTGGATGAAGGCCCTCCCACAAGGGGGGGGGGGGGGGG
>CM025616.2:6761630-6771802 GCA_014621495.2 Entosphenus tridentatus | reverse complement strand
ACACACAGACACACACAGACACACACACATGCACTCAGAGACACACACAGACACACAAAAACACACATGCACTCAGAGACACACACGCAGTTGCCCAGGCCAAGAAAAGTGATCGCTAAGTTTGGACTCAACTTCTGTACAACATTCTTCATTTGTTTTCAGTTACCGTTTCAAAACGCCCACCATCCAACCTAAGTAGTCATAATTCTGTATTGTTGTTTTAAATGCCATGAAAGTAAAGTAGATGAATTAATTATCGTAAGACTCGAGGAAGCTGCCGCAGTGGGGTGCCTCGGTGGCGAGATGTTAACTACCTCGCCTGGTATACAGGAGGTCGTGGGTTCTATCCCGGCCCTGACGCCTGCTGCATACTTGCAGCTTGCACGCTTCTCTCTCCGTGGTCGCGTGGATTTTTCACCGTGGTCCTCCGGTGTTTTCCTTCCACATTTAGAAACATGCGTTTAGACTATTTCTCCGCAATAAATCCACACATGATATGCCACTTCATTGGGCTATCATTCGCCGCTTCTGGACAATAGCTATAAAGCTCAGTAGCCCTAACCTGGTAACATGACAAACATAGTTTGGAAACAAAAAGAGTTTACTTTTAGCGAAGCCATCAGTGCACTTGGCTTGCAATCCAGAGATCGCCGGTTTGATTCCACGTCCCGGCTGAAAGAGTGATGCAAGCTGCATGCACAGCCACGCCTCTGCAGTGTCCGGAGATAAACCACCATTGGGTGAGCGAAGGTGTAGACGCCTGGTCAGCGTGAAATAGTCGCCAAAATATCCTCCGGAGGGGCTCACTCACTCTGTCTCTCTCCCTCGAGATGCCTCCCGTGCAGACTGCAGGACCAGCGGTGGCCTGAGCGGGCAAGTTGCAAGTTGACCTTTAGTGAGCAGGGCCAGTGGCGTAACCAGCGTGGGGGGCAGGGGGTGCCTTGCCCCCTCACCCCCCCCCCCATTCCTTGGTGGCTAAACCTACGAGTTGGGGCCCCCTTGACAACCACCACACTACGAAGCTGTCGTGGCTGCATTTAGCGACGACAGAGCGCCGCCACGGCGTCAAATGTTCGAGATTGCGGGCGACACAGACGCGACTGGGCAAGGCGAGCTTGCGCCACGCAATAGCCTGGGCGAGACCGCGCAGACACGAAATCAAATTCTAGATTTGAAGCTTTCGTGACTGCAAGGATTCATATTCTTAGGTTTTTTTTTTCCACCTGAAGACGGAAGCTTGTGTTGCCTCCGAAACGTCGTGATTTTTATTTTACTTTTATTAATTTTAATTTAATTTTTTTACCTACGTGACTTTACCGAAAAAAAACCCTAAGAATACGAAATCAAATATCGTGGCCCCGCGTGACCGATTTGCCGAACCACCCCCGCTGAGCTGACCGCGTCGTTCACGTCGCGCCCACCGGAGAGGGTCCTCCCTCGATGGGCATCTTTTTGCGTGACCCCGCTGCAAACCCGCGGAGCGCGCCGTTGTCCGACGAGGGCACGGGACTCTTGCGGACGCGAGCGTGGATCCCGCCCCCCCCACCCCGACACCCCACCGCGAGCCCACGTGATGAGCGCCACCGGTGCGTCACGACGCCGACTCTTGTCAGATTCGCCGAGGGGGGAGGAATAGTTGGGCCTGTCAGCGCGCTCGACTGGAATTGCTTGCAGCTGCGATTGCGACGTTTCGTCTTTGAGGGTTTTCGCTGAAAGAAGCGCGCAAACGGGCACGGGGAGATGCACGTTTGGAATTCGAGTGGGAGACAGAAAGAGGGAACGCGTGGATTGAAGGCGTGCCGTGATTCAAAGTGTTCAGGAAAATGAGTGGCCTCGGGCAGGCCGCGTCCCGTACAATAGACGATGACCGACGGTCAAGAATGCCGACGGCGCGGGTAGCCAAAGGGAAGGAACGCGCCCTCGGGGAACGTCCATCGGGGAGATGGAGCGGTTCAATCGGCCGGTGGGCAGGTGCCGGGTGGATTGTGACATCGCAGAGCCGTGACGTATGGCGACAGCTCGGGGAGACTTTTATCCAGCAGTGGATTGACGGGATGTGCACATAGTACTGTATATGCCTGGGTATGTTGTACCATCGGGCACTCCACCCCCACAACTCACAATCGGTGATGGGGCAGTTGTGGAGAGAGTGGAGAGTTTCCCATACCTGGGCAGTGTGCTCATGACCGGCTCCGGTTTGACAGCAGAGGTCTCACTAATAATTAGTCGAGCGGTATTATCTTTTCATCGGTTGCGTAACGCTGTGTGGAAGCTACCTGGTCTGTCGCTCCGCACGAAGCTTCAAGTCTTCTCGGCCACAGTCATTCCCTCCCTTCTCTACGCTTGCGAAACGTGGACTCCTCTAATGGAGCATCTTCGCCGATTGGAAACATTCAGGCTGGCCTGCCTACGATCCATCCTGGGTTTAACCAGGCTGGATTGTGTGAGGAGCTCACAAAGATCTGGGCAAAGTCCCATCGGTGAGCTCCTCCGGCAGGCAAGACTGAGTTGGCTGGGTCATGTAGCCCGCATGCCCACTCACCGCATGCCTAAACAGCTTTTGTTTGGCCGGATAGAGGGGGCGAAACGGGCGCGGCACGGGCTAGAGAAGAGATGGAGCTGATGCGGTACAGGAGGATGTGGAGCTGAGTGGACTTGCCGATGACTGGTACCAGCGGTGTCAAGATCGGCCTCTGTGGAGCAGGCTCGTGAAAGACGCTGCTGGGCAGTTGGAGGCAGTCGCCCTCCAACAACAACGGAGGGCGGAGTAGCGACGCTCACAACAACGAGCGGAGCGCCGGGTGGCTAAATTACAGCAAGGTGGCACAGTAGGTGGCACAGGTGGTGCATCAGCCAGTCGTCTCAGTTGACCCGTGGCACCTGGGTCTGCCCCGTGATCTCCTGCCAGCGGGCGTTCGACACTTCACGTGGCCTCAAGGTGCACATAGCCTGGCACAAGTGTCGTGGTGACGTCACCGCCACTTAGTAGCGAATGGCGGTTGTTGTTATATATTTGTATCATTATAAATTAACTTATGGATTGACTGGCTCCGACAGCAGTGATGTGAAATATCCAGGATTTGTTTTCGGACCTTTAAGAGATACTGTATGACGATCGTGCCATGTCGAAGTGAGGAGGCACTGATTTTAAACATAAGATCGAAGTCATGACAATTATGACGACGACGACGATGATACGGGAACACCGCCATCCCCACTCGACGTTCACAACCGCACGGTGGCATTTCATCCCGAGACGCGCGCCTGGGAACAGCGCTGACCCAAGGCGACCCCCGCTCGGCACGCCGCGATCAGAACTCCCGGACCCTCTCAAGGCGAGGTTTGGTATCCCAAAATGTAGAGCCTCTCTCTCTCTCCAAACGCAGGAGCCGGCCGGAGTGATAAAGTGGAAAATGGGCACGAGGTTGAAGCCACCCAGGCAATGGCTCGCATATCGCGCGCTTGAACAAGCGCTCTTTGTCGTCACGCCCGAGGACGGCTCAAACGCGCGCGGCACCGTGGCCGCAGGGCCGACGATAGGTCGCAACAACAACAAAAATAACGAATTAAAAGGGGGCAGAAACAAACTCGACAAACCGATCGTCGGATGCTTGTGTGCTTTTCAGCCAGCATCTGTCTTTGCTTAAAGCGGTCTTGTTCAGAGGTCAAAATGAAAGTCAGTCGCCCACCCCCCCCCCCCCGCAAAACTGCAATGAGCATTGTGGGCACGCGCCCCCTATTCCCGGCACTTAGTCAGTGTTGGAAATTCCACATTCCTATGGCGAAGGGCCACATTCTCCACAGGATGATCAATGTGGATTTCCTACAAAGTGGAACATATTTTTTAGTGGAACAACACGGCCGATGACGGGGGAGCTGACTCCCGACCCGAAATTATAAAACCTAAGGACTTCCGACTGCGAGTCGAACGCTGCGATGCAGCGACGTCCGGCCGCATCAGGAACACCTCCTTGTCTCGTCCTGTTATTCCGAGTTGACCTTGGCCGTAGCTAAGGGTCAAGTTGAATGATACCAATCACCGTGTATATGCGTAGGCACAGGAGTGCACTCAGGTTGTTCGGGGTAGATTCAGCCCCCCCCGGGACAATAACACGCGGGAACCCACAACCGATCATCCTATAAACAGACCCCGTCATGGTAATGTGGATTTTCCATCAATGGCTCGGGTCTTCTCGTCGTGGAGATGATAGTGGATGTGCATGTCTAGCTTGCTTGAGCACGGGGCCACTTTGGATTGTGCTGACTTTAATCGGCCCTCTAAAACAATCGGCCCTGCCAGCCCCTAGAATTTTAAAGAGATGCGATATGCCTCCCCTATGCTACACTGGGACTCTTGGCTCAGAAGAAGAAGAAGAAGCGGAGTGAGTGAGCGAGTGTATGGTGTGTGTCGCGTCGCGGTTAGCGAGGTGTGCTAACAACCCGGCCACCCGAGTTTGATTCCCGCTCACGGCCAACACCGGTGGCTTTTACTTGAACCGGTCCTGGGTTTCCCCTTGGTCAAGTCAAATGAATACCCGGTGCGGTGTATAAACGACGAGCTATGAAAATATTTTATTTTTATTTTTCCACATCTCAACGAAGTGGTTTATCGCGTGGAAATTTATAGCAGCCAAATATTCTCAACGCGCGTGTTTCTAAATGCGGAGGGAAAACTCGGAGGACCCGGACACAAATCCATGCGACCACGGGGAGACCATTACAATGTCGAAATATGCAGGCGTCATGGTCACAATCCTTCCCACAACCACCTGTATACCAGGCGAAGTAGTTAACATCTCACCACCGTAGCACCCCAAACATCGCCAATAGGAAGACAAAGACGGCCGGGAGCGGTGCTGGCCACTCGCCCCCTTCGTGCGCCGTGTCGGCCTTTATATGTGCTGCTGCTCGCTAACAGCGCTTGCCCCAAAGGGATGTTAGGGATATGCGGGGGATCTTTTGTCTGTGCGTGTGCACATCCATGCATGCGTGCGTCTATTCTAAGGAATGTGCAGGTGAATGGTAAATGAACAAGAATGTGTTACTCATCACAGTCGCCTTTGCTGCAGCAGTTTTGCTACGGCGTTGGCATTCGCTTTGAAGGAGCCTGCGATGAGCTGGCAAAGTTGTCGCGTCGAGCCAAAAGAAAAGGTCACGTGGAGGGAATCGTCGTGGGCTTTGTGACGTCACAGGGCCAGGCGCTGGCCACAGGAACGGCACCATACGCGCGATTTTTTTCTGTTGGAGGTTCAAAAATAACCGCCGCGGCATCTATTTGTTGATTTAGTTTGTAAAGGAAACCGAGAGAATCATATTTACGTTGAATGACAAAAAAATACGTTCCAAGGCGTTTGGAAAAGAAGAAAAAAAATCGTACAATTTACATTCGAAAAAACATTGACTCGATACGATTTACTACAAAAATAAAATCACCGCCGTTGCATCAACGACCGTGAATGTTGCATTTGTCTGGGTTCCCTACTAACGTAGTGCAACACTGCGCAATATAAAACAAACTTTGACTCGTATTTATTTTCTCTTAAATTCATCTCTCTTCGTGTTTTCTTTGGAGAGAAGAAAGGTGTAAAGCTACAAGGGAGGTCTCGCTCGGTGTGTCGGATTAAGGAGTCGCTTTGTTGCTGCTGCTGTTGTTGTTCCGGCGATTCGCTCAGCTCTCGCTTGGTCGACGTCGCTGGGATTTCCAGAGCCGGAGCCGCTCGCCGGACGCGATCGAGGGGGACGTGACGCATGCGATCAGTGGAGACGGCAGGACACATGGGAACCTTTAAATGTGACATTCGGGAAAACTCATCGTGATCTCACGCCATGGCATCCTGCCATCAGCAGCCCCCCCCCCCGCCAGGGCTGCTCTGGGCTCTGTAGCTGCGAGGCGGCTTCAGCGAGGAGACATTTCAGCGGCGTTTGGATATTGTCAGCCGAAGCGGGGGGGGGGGGAGTAGGCCCCGCCTGCTCGCGTTGCCACCTGTCCTGGTTTTTCCCAGGAACGTCCTCTCGTTGAGCCGGGTAGCTGCTGTCCTGGGAAATCTCCAACTCTTCCGGTTTACTAATAGGGGTTTTCCATTTTTTTCTGGCAACAAAACTGACACCTTTTGCAAGGAATCATGCTTACATTAACCACAATACTTGCAATCAAATGCAAACAAAAAACCATACTCTGATATTTCGATTTAAAGCTTTCGTGACTGCAGGGATAATAAAAATAAACATAATAAAATATTATTTTAAAATTATTATTTTATTATGTTTTATTTGTATTATTTTATTACTTCCCTTCTACGTGACTTTACCGAAAGAACCAAGAACATACTCTGATAATTTATGCATTGTCTTTGAAACTGATTGGTCCACACCAGAGACAGCTTTCTTTAGAGCCTAGTCTCATATGGTGTTCGACCAGATGACGCCAAAAGGCGCACAGTTCAAAGACAACGCACTACCCGAGTAATGAGAGCTCGGGGTGAGCAGCTACATCATTGCCAGTACCTTCCGGTTTGTGTCAGCTGCAGATAATAATAATGATGATGATACCGTATTGTTTAGGCCGCCCAAGGTATTCGTGTTAGTCGCTCTCCCCTCTTACGCCGCCACGACGGGGAATTCGTCGTCTTCCCACGATCATCACCCGGGGTGTTTGTAAGGGGCCGTCCATAAATGACGTCACGCACCTAGGGGGGGTGGGGCAGATATATGTGACGATGTGTGACGAGGGAGGGGGGATTTGAGAAATGTGACGTCACATCAAAATGCACAACTTTAAATAAATATAGAATTGTTATAACAACACTCCTACAACACCAGCGCCACATTAAATACGCACTACAATGACAATAGTTTAAAGCGATTTGAAGCATGTTTTATTTTAAAAAAAGAAATATGGTTTGGGGGGGGGGGCAGAGCTTCATGACGTCATATTTGAGGGAGGGGGTCTGACTTTTTGTGACGCCGTGTGACGAAAGGGGGGGGGGTCCAAAAATCGTCCAAAATCGCGTGACGTCATTTATGGACGGCCCCTAACTCAGAGGTGGGATTCCAATTGCCTGCCCTGCGCGTGCATGTCACCTGCCCTTGGCCAACCCCTCGCCACCCCCCTCGACCCTGCCGCGACTCGACCCTTGACCTTTGCCCTCCCGTAGCGCTTCACTCAACCCTTGAGCTACCACTCAAGCAGCCGGCTGGTTCGGCGGTGGAGCCAGCAGCTCACGATGAGAATGTCGCGATTTCAAATCCTGTTTGGGGTTTTGACTTCAGCCAATTTTCACTCCAGGGTCGATACACGAGTAACAATTGGTGGGGAAGTCAAATTAGTTTTTTTATGAGCAACACTCGTCCCTGCCATGGGAATGTGGAATTGACAACCGCTGGCGACCATTTAGCCGCCTGTCTCATGTGCTTCACTTGACCTTGGCGTGAACCCTGTCCTTCTCTCTTCATCGATCGTCTCCCCGCCCTTCACGCGCGGTGCCCTCCGGCTGCCCAAGTCAAACCCTCTCTCACGGCCGAACAGATCGCGCCGGAAGAATGGACTTTCCATCGTTGTAGCGCGAAACATCATTTCGTTTAAATTCACGAGGTTGGTTTGTTTCGTAAAGGTAAACCGATGCAAACAACACTACGGAGTGTAAAGTTGCGTCGCTATTAGGGACGCACCCTGTCAAAAGGTTGCCCAAAACGTGCCGATATAAAAATAAAAACCAGTGCCAAAAGGATCAGCCTCGTCGGCCGAGGCCACGGCGTCCCACGTGATGCGCTCGCCCCCTCCCCTCCCCGATGACATCATCACGCGTGACGTGAGCTCGCAATGTGATCGTGTGTTCTTGTTAAGGATGTAATTGCTGATAATTATCCTGGCACTCCAGTGTTTTTTTTGTCCCACATGCAAAACTCCCGATGGGGAAGCGATCTAAACATTCTCACACAGTACACGCCTGAGTCTTGAGACCCATTGAGTCTTCCCTGTACTAATATTTGCATGAATTCCACATCAGTTGCCATCGAAAGAGAGGCATGCATGCGCATGAACTCTGTAAATGCTTCCCAATGCGTGTGTGGTGATAATTACACTCTTAACGATAACCCATGTGTACGAGAGGACACTCAGAATCAGAAATCTTCATTCATGAATCCGATTAGCTATGAAGCTATTTTACAAGCTTGCACGCTCATATGTTCACCCATTGAATCGGCTCGCTCATGAATTCATGTATTTCTTAACTCAGCAAGTCACGTCCAAAAAACCCCCCCCATCACTTCCGCTATTTTATGAAACATTTGAGTCATTATCAACACACATGGCAAAAGGAGAAGAGGAGGAGGAGGAATAAGAATGGTCTCTCCGAGTTCTTTGTGCAGGCGCACCGCAGAGCCGCTGGGTATTGAGCAGAACAGATGTTGTGGATACGCTGCGTGGAAGCAACATTCACGCGAGCCAAACCTGGGCCCCATTACATTACGAAGAAAAAAAAAGAGTTATTTTTCCCAATTATAATTACACTTGCAAATTATCAGCTGCGATTACTATAATTGTTTTCAAAAAGTGGTGGGGGTGGGCAATGGGCGGACGGAAGGAGGAAAGTCGATTTTTTTTTTGGATCCAGTGTTTGTAAAACTGATCCTCATTTTGAATTAAATTATAGAATAATAAAAATAAAACATAATAAAATAAAAATAATTTTA
Source organism: Entosphenus tridentatus (assembly GCA_014621495.2). Classification (NCBI taxonomy): domain Eukaryota; kingdom Metazoa; phylum Chordata; class Hyperoartia; order Petromyzontiformes; family Petromyzontidae; genus Entosphenus; species Entosphenus tridentatus. The sequence continues at coordinate 6,763,108 of CM025616.2, read as the reverse complement.
TTATGTTTAATTTAAATGTTTTATTATTATTTTATTACTTCCCTTCTACGTGACTTTACCGAAAGACCCAAGAAGATGAATCCCTGCAGTCACGAAAGCTTTAAATCGAAAATTAAATTACAGCCTTTACCCGAACTTACTGAGCAGCGATTGGGAGAGAACCGTGAACGAACTATCACAGCAGCGAGTGCACCGGCCGTTTCTGTAGAACTACTTATTTGTGTTGAGTTTGTTGTCCTTACCCCCGCACCTCCAGTTTGCACGGTTGGCTACGTACGGTGCGAAAGAAGTTCATCGTACGTACACACATCGATTGTCACGGTCCCACTGCCACCACGCAACTCTCATCTCCAACGGCGGGCCCCATGCAACGGTCATAATTCCACATTCCTATGCCGGGGCCCAGTCTGTAATAGGATGACTTTCCACAGAGTGGTTCCTAGTTTTATCGACCTCAAAGGCATGATGGTTAGATTCCACCGCTGAGTCGGGATATGAACTTGTGAACAATGCTCGGCTTCCCGGTTGACCCATACAGCATAGTCGCCGTCAGCATCAGCAGCCATTCGCCGTCTATTGCTGGATAAAGGCCTCCCCTGTGTTGCCACTGTCAGTCATGGGAGTTGGTTGACCATACTTCACCACACCCGTCACCGTATGTTGTTGAAATGAGCACGTTTTGGCCTCATCAAGTGTCAAGACAAATATATTCAACGTGTAAAATACTGTAAAACAACAACAACAATACAGCAATGCCACTATATAATGCGCACAATATTTCGGGGGCATAAATGAGCGCGACCCTGAGGGTGTGTGGAGCCACGCTCAGTGATCCCCGAGAGCCGGGCCTTCCAGAGTCTCGCACAGTCGGTGTGGATTGAACGCTGCCGCCGCCGCCGCCGCTGCCGCTGCTGCTGCCGCTGTCCTTGTGCAGCAGCAGCAGCGGCACGATGGTGACCACGTTCCCAGCAGGGGCGGGCGCTGCTAACGGAGATGCGACGGGCGGCAGTGACCTTGGTCCTGACCCTTGGTGTAGAGCAGTGGTTCTTGACCTTTACTGCAGCCTTGCACCCCTCTGGTTCTCAATCGTAATTTTTCTATCTAATGTTAATACATATGGTTGATGAAACAAAGTAGTTGTACTTACGTGTCATTTGTGTTTCGATGATTTTTCTTCAAAAAAAATTCTGCCCATGTCTCGCACCCCCAGAAAGGGCATCTCGCACCCCAGGAGGTGCGTGGACCCCAGGTTCAGAACCACTGGTGTAGAGGCTGCTGCTGCTTCTGCTGAGAGATCTTCAATGGAGGGAACATTACATTGTCCCCATCAGCGGCCCAAAGCACCGTAAAAAAAAAGTCTCCAATCAGCGAGGAGGAATGTGTCCACCGTGCACCGCGCCACAATTCTGACGGTGCAAACCGGTGGTGACACCGGCGGTGACCCCGGCGGTGACCCCGGTGGTGACCCCGGCGGTGAC
>CM025616.2:6687888-6719360 GCA_014621495.2 Entosphenus tridentatus | reverse complement strand
ACATTGGAAGCATTGCTCTGCGAAGAGAGCTCATCTCGCTTCCGCAGGACCCTTCGACGCTTAATTTGCCGACGGTCGAGACTAATCATGGAACTGCAGCCAAAGGTGGAAAAACAAAAAAAATATTCCCAAGCGGAGGTTCACCGCGCGGAGATGGAGCGATGGAATGAGCGCGTGTGCAGGAACCGGATTGCTGTTCTCGACGAATACTTACCAACACAATTATCGCGTTCTCACGTGGTTTAAATAAATTCCATGTACGTTTAATTTTGTTTAAAAACTCACTTAGAGTGACAGCGAAAGTAACATTAACGCAAATAAATAAATAACAACACCACATTTACCCACGCACATTTTCCGACCACAATCACAAAGTACACGCCGCATAAAACACACACACACAAGAGAGAGCTAAAACCGAGTCATTTACGGCGCGTGGTGGGGGGGGGGGAAATTAAACGTACGACTCTCACTTCTACAAAAACCAAACAACCCCCACCGCGCACACCAGACCTGGTTATTAAAATTAATATCCCACACACATCATCCGCGTGTTCTGCTCCACGGGAATATGCTCCTATTTATATACAGCTCCTTCAAGAATTATAATGATTATTTTTGTTGTTACGGAATTCCATACCTGTACACGATACTTTAAGGAGACGAAAGAAAGTACAGTATTTCAATGTTATATAGGTATATAAATAATTTAAATGTTTAATGCACTGGCATTTATTTAAGAGGAATTATATTCCCATTTTTCCATCTGTGGTCGCGGAGTCTTAACCACTTCCCAATTTGTTTGGCCAAACTGCAATTTCATAGCTCCTTGGCGCAGAGCGCGCGAGCACAGAGCGGGGAGCGAAATCAAAAGCATCGCGACAGATCGCGATCCACTGCTATGCGCTGTTGTCCTTTAGCCACAAGCGCAACCACAGAGTCCAGGCTCTCGACAAAGAACCTGGGGCCCATTGTGTTCCACGTCGCCCCATGCAACTGCTCACTCTCGCCAGTGCAAACAGCTCTGGGCAGTCGCTCCGTAGCCAATGTTGGCCTGCTCGTCCACGCTGGCCAGACGTCTCTCGGAAGGGGTGGGCGTTGTGTAGAACGCATTTCGCACCGTGCGTGGCACAAACGTGCGAATCGGAGGTGCTGGGAAGGACAACGAAATTAATAAACTAAACAGCGTGTACAGGTATGGAATTCCATAACAACAAATGCGTTATCGTGATTTAAAGTGGGAGCAACCACATATTACCCGCACGTATGCGCTCTCCCGATCGACTAACAGTTGTATGTTACCCATGTGCACAGCTGCTGGGTGGACAGAGGCGACATCACTCTCGATGTAAAGCTTTCGTGACTGCAGGGATTCATCTTATTGGTTCTTTCGGTAAAGTCACGTAGAAGGGAAATAATAAAATAATAAAAATAAAACATTATGTTTTATTTTTTATTATTTTTATTTTAAAGTCACGTAGAAGGGAAATAATAAAATAATAAAAATAACAGTTTTTTTATTTTTTTATTTTAAAATAATAAAAATAAAACATTATAAAAGATGTAAAAAATTTAAAAATTCAACAATGTTTTATTTTTCTTATTTTATTATTTCCCTTCTACGTGACTTTACCGAAAGAGCCAAGAAGCTGCATCACTCTGTCGAAGTGGCGCCCTCTGCATTGCAAGTCCAGCCAGCTGACCGCGGCAGCATCCGTAGCATGATACCATGTCCGAGTTGCTTTCGAATCGATTCGTCTGGCTTTGGTTGCTCCATGCATCGGTAACGTTTCAACGGTTCGTCTTGTCCGTGCTGTTGAGGAGGCTGGTGTTTGTTTTATTTGGGTTCAAGCAGCTGCTGTTAAATAACTCGTCTGGTATACAATGAGAGTGTGGGTTCGATCCCGACCCTGATGCTTGTATATTTGTAGTTTGCGTGTCTCTCTCCCCCCGTGGTCCCGTGAATTCTTCTCCGGGTCCTCCGATTTTCCCCTCCACGTTTAGAAACATGCGTTTATAGTATTTGGCTACTATAAATTTCCACATTATAAGCCACTTCATTAGGCTATTATTTGTGGCCAAGTCGCTATATAGTTCAGTGGGCCTTACCTGGTAAAATAAAATAGTTTTGTTGAGTTTTAAATTGGGTCCAAAGAGGAAACTGCTTCTTTGATCAGCGAATAAGCGGCTGAAATGTGGTGCCGAAACATGAAGCACAGCTCATGTTAATCCGCGGTTACTTCGAGCTATTAAATCTGGAAATGCCATTAAAGTTCATTGCGAAAAAAGGTCATGCTTTCGCCTTGCACAACATCGCATTGGCGGCCCAGAGTTAGACGTGAAGATTTTTACATGGCCTGGGGCCAGTTTCTCCCCATGGCGATGACTGATGATGTCGGATGAAGAAAGAGCTACACTTCACAGTGTGACGTTTATGTTTAAGAGATAACAGTCAAGCGCTTTGGATATGGTTCTGGGGAATGAGTGAAAGTGGCACCGTTGTTCACTCAGATGTGTCCACCGTATGAAGTCGCTCCTGTGCAGCATCCTTGAGTCTCTACGTGTGCACGAGTCGTGTGTGAAAGGGTGAGTGAGTGAGTGGATGATTGTGAGAGTGACTGGGTGAGTGTGTGAGTGGGTGAGTGAGTGATCGAGTGAGTGCGTATGTGAGTGATCGAATTATCGTGTGAGCGATTCGTCGAGTAAGTTCGTGAGCGGTTGAGTGAGCGTGTGAGTTACCGAGTGAGTGATTGTGGTGGTGGGTGAGCGCGTCAGTGAGTTTAAATTTGTGCATAAGGCATCTGTAACCCCAAATATGATGTTCTGATGCGAATACCCGTTGACTCCACCCCTGGGCATGATGTTCTGAGTCAATCGCCCAGAGCGATGTTAACTTTCACCCTTCTCAATTTGAGCAGAGCGCTGTAACAACACTGTCACCCAGCTGACGTCCAAAAACCGCTCAAAAATATTGTGTTTATATCCGCTCTTTTTTAGTTTTACACCTCGCGCGGCGCCCAAGCGACCTCATCCAAAGCGCTGGATATTCTCCGCGTAAAATTCAAAACTCCATTTGTGACGCCGTGAAGCAGAAATGTCCTCTGCGTAGTAAAAAAAAACAAGCGAATTGTAAAATAAAACTTGAAGTCACCCAGGTCACAAGCCAAAGCTGCGAAGATGTTTTACACGAGTAGAAAAATGTTGACCAGAGCTAAAGTTTGTCAACAGCGGTTAGTTTCTCGACGCAAAGTCCAGCGCCGTGCACCGCGACTGCACGGGGCAATGGCTCTCTTAATCAACACCGTCGCGTGCGCTTTTGTCCAGCGGTATCGGTTATTGGGATTGGCATCACCCGCGACCCTAATAATAGCCCTCAGTCGGACATCGCGGCACATGCGTACGCAAACTATGACACTCTTGACGGAGCGCATCAACATGGACGCATCAACGAGATGATCTCGTGTACAAATGTAGTGGGCGACTTCTGAGACGCGTCGTGTAGAAGGCCTTCTTATTTATTAAGAGCACACTGGGCGATACATGTATGTAACGCAGCTACACATAGCCGACCCGAACACACAACCCCATCGTCGGCATCCAACGACGGAGCTGCCTGACGATCGCAGCGATGACGACGGTGAGACTTGAGAGCCTTGCAGGAGATCGGCCACGAGGTCGGACAACGTAGAGAGATGACGGCGAGCAGCGACGCAGCCAGGACCCAGGACCCGCAACAGCACCGAACCTCTGGTTCCCTCTGGTCCGGTCCCCCTTATATACGCTCCAAGCCCCGCCTCCGGCCACGCCCCCTTCTAGAACCATCGAGGAGGTTCCCGGAGCTTCTCGACTGACTCCGCCTCTCACCTTTACCCCAGATCCGCCCTCCTCGTAATTAGGCATTACGTCATGTACCCACAAGCCCGATTACCCCTTGATGCCGAAAGGTGGAACCCTGTCATTACACATGTATATATCTCGAACATGAAGAAGCGTAATTTCTTGAATGTCGGCAAATACAAGTACTCGACTCTGCCACAGGATGGTCGTTTATCAATAGCGAAACGTAGATTTGACTAGATTTTTTATTATACGGCAATTTTGATCATCATGTTGGTGGTGAACTTCTTTTTTCTTCATGTAACCCTATATTCAATCGGATTTTTAGTCACAAAAGCAGGGTTGTTTTTCCTGTTGCTGGTCGGAAAAGAAAATCTAAACATTTTACAAAAAACGAACTTTTTTTACCAGATGTCTCCAACAATTTTTAAGAATCAGAGGTTGCTGTTGCATACAGAGATGGATGCCGCGGTGGCGAGATGTTAACTCCCATGCCTGGTATGCAGGAGCTCGTGGGTTCGATCCTGACTCCTGTATATTTGGAGTATTCATGTTCTCCCCGTGATGGCTTGAATTTCTCTCCGGGTCTTCCGGTTTTTTCATCCACATTTAGAAGCATGCGTTTATAGTATTTGGCTACTATACATTTCCAAATTATAAGCCACGTAATTTGGCTATTATTTGTGGCCAGGTCGCTTCGGAAAAGTGCTATATAGCTCAGTGGGCTTTACCTGGTAAAATTAAAATAGTTTTGTTGAGTTTTAAATTGGGTCCAAAGAGGAAACTGCTTCTTTGATTAGCTGAAATGTGGTCCCGAAAAATGAAACACAGCTCATGTTAATTCCATTAAAGTGAATTGCCTCTCGAGTATTTGGCCGATGTAAATTTCCACACGATAAGCCACTTCGCTGAGCCATCATTTGTGATCGCCAGGTCGCTTCTGAAAAATAATTATATATCTTAGTGGGCCTTACATGGTAAAATAAAAAAAAAATTGTGCCCCCCGCCCCCCCCCCCCCATACGTCAATAAAATTATATTTGCGATTTCTCCTGGAGCAATTTCGTTATCACCGGTGCAACGAGCCCAGCCACCCGACAAGGAACATCCACTCGAGTTGACTCTGGTGGAGGCCCTTCCGCCGGTAGTGGCGCAAGCGGGCACCTGCAGGGTCTGCGCCTTTGCCTCGTTACGACAGCAATCACCCAAGAGCAGTCCCCCCGACCGGAGAGTGAAAGCCACCCCCCTCCCACGTGATCCCACGTGATGAGATCACCGTGAGCGGGGCTCCAACTCTGGTGAGCGGAGTTATTCAGTCGAATTGCGTCAGCAACAAACTAAACTGTGAACGGAAAAGCAAAACGGCCGTAATTGCCGATTAAGCCTCAATAACAAAGACAAAGATCCCTCCGTGTAGCCTTTTGCAGAATGTTTTGGGGCAAGTGCTGTTAGCGAGCACCTATGAAGGCCGGCAGGGGAAACGAGTGGAGGGGGGGGGGGGTGGACAGCACCACGCCCGGCCGCCTTTGTCTCCCCAGTGCTGATATTTACACCCCACAAGCAGACACCAATTTAAGGCTGAGTCGACCTGGGTGGAGGCCCCAGGACCCGGTTGAGACGTTCGTCAACGATGTTGGCCGTGGGCGGGAATCGAACTCGGGTCGCCGGTTTCGTCGCGCGAACCGCTGCCGCCACCGCTAGACGGCAATGGACGCACGCCACAGAAAGTTGACGGTGATCAACGCCGCCAGACGTCCTCCTCATCATCATCCTCCTTCTCCTCTTCTGCTGCTGCTGCCAATTAAAGTGGCGCTGCCGCGGTTTAATAGTTGCCAGAATGCCAGACAATTGTTTGGAAGCGGAGAAGGGGAGGGGTGGTTCGGTGAGTGGGTGGGTGGGTGGAGAGAGAGAGAGTGAGAGAGCTCTGCGTTTGTTTTATTTAAGAAGTGCATTTTTTTGCGTCATTTTAACACAAACTGGCGACGCGCGGCGGCTGTCTTGGGGGGTTGTGTGGGGGGGGGCTATGGACTCGGAGCGCGTTCATCCGCCACGTGGCGATATCGAAGCCCCGTGCGGCGTTACGCGACACTGATCCTCGTATTAATTCTAGATTTGAAGCTTTCGTGACTGCAAGGATTCATACTCTTAGGTTTTTTTCGGTAAAGTCACGTAGGTAAAAAAAGAAAATTAATAAAAGTAAAATAAATAAATAAAAATCACGACGTTTCGTGCAATCGTGCTGTGACGGTTCCACCTGAAGACGGAAGCTTGTGTTGCCTCCGAAACGTCGTGATTTTTTAAATTTAACTTTTATTATTTTTTTTTTTACCTACGTGACTTTACCTTGGCATACAAAGAAACCCTCAAACGAGGCTACGCATATTATTTTCATTCAAGGAAAGACACTGACTCTCTTCTCCCCACCACCCACGTGGTCATCGGAACGTGGACTTTCCAACCACTGGAACAGGATGTAAGCAACGCCGCTAATTATATTATTTGGTGATGCTGCCGCGGCAGTGGTGCAAAAGGAGTGCAAACAGCAACAAAACACAGTAATACTTCGTCAGAAAGTATAACGACAAAATGTATAACTAAAACATATAATAATCGGCAACGTTTCGGGCAATTGCCGTTCTTTTAACGTGCTGCGAAGATGGGGAAGTGCCCGAAACGTCGTCCGTTATACGTATATATACACGTTTCTTTGAAGGTGACAAGGTTATTGCCGAGGCTGTTGAGCTTAGTTCACAATGAATTGACGAGAGACGCGGTGAACTTAACGTTGAATGAATCTAACAAAAAGCGCTCACCTGGCTTCCATGAAGTTGATTTCGACTGATCACTGTTCACGTATTCTCAGGATTATGGGACGAAAACGCTCCGGAAAGTAAGACGCACCCGACACGTGCCGAGTGTCAATAAAGTTATCTCAGTCTGGCCGCACACACACACACACCAAAGACAAATATCCTCCGTATAGTCTTAAAAGGTTGGGGCAAGTGCTGTTAGCGAACGCCTATGAAACCAGAGCAACACACGATGGCGTGGGTGACCAGCACCACGCCCGGCCGCCTTTGTCTCCCTATCTGCATTGTTTACACACCTCACCAGATACTCATTTGAGAGTGAATCAACCTCGGAGAGGCCCAGAACCGGTGCAGAAAATCGTCACTGATGTTGGCCGTGAGCGGGAATCGAACTCGGGTGGCCGGGTTCGTAACGCATCGCGCCAACCGCTGCACCGCCCGTTTCTCACTACCCATCAACAACAACCGCAATTCGCCACTAAGTGGCGGTGGCGTCACCAAGGCGCTTGTGCCAGGCTATGTGCACTTTACGTCCACGTGAAGTGTGGAGAGCTCTGGCTGGCAGGAGGTCAGAACCCACCAAGGTGCCATGAGTTGACTGACTGGGATCACTGGCAGATGCACCACCTGTGCCCCCAAGGTGCCATGTGTTGACTGAGATCACTGGCAGATGCACCACCTGTGCCCCCAAGGTGCCATGGGTGGACTGACTGAGATCATTGGCAGATGCACCACCTGTGCCCCCTATTGTGCCAACTTGCTTTTGTTGTGCCGTCCCGCGCTCCGCCCGTTGTTGTGAGAGTCGCCTCTCTGCCCACCGTTGTTGCTGGAGGGCGACCGCCTCCAACTGCCCATTAGCAGCGTCCTTCACGAGCCTCCTTCTCACTCCACTAGCACAAACACACGTACCGGATTGTAAGACGCACCCCCCCCCCCCTAACTCTTGTTCCGAAACACAAAATAGCATCTTCTCCTCGTAGCCATCTCCCTCGTGAGTCATGACCCTCAAGAGGTTACAGCGACTCGGCGACTCAACCCATAATGCCTCTGGAGGTCGATAAAATAGGCAACAGAAAATTACCGTGGAGTCCTCGTGACCTCTGGAGCGAGTCCGCCGATCGTTGCCCGGGAGTAGCCAAAACTCGTCACCACATTGCCAGGGGGCCTCTTACCCGTCGCGCACTTTCCCAATTTGAACCACGCACTCTGCACACGTTTATTCCACGGACAGCGTGGAAGAGTAGGCAACATGATCCCCGACAGGAGTTGCTCTCTCTCTCTCTCTCTGATGACGAATCTATCCGCCAGCAGTGGCGTGAGCAAGCAATTGCAGAGCTGCGCCTCTACCATTACCACCTACGACCCACACTCCACCACACTCCGGGACCCTTGTTATGACGCACACGTGGTCACCGTATTCGCTCAAGGAGTAAAGAGATTGCACGCTGTGGTTACCGTGCAGCGGCTGCCGAATTATGGGCATAATGGTCCTGACGTAACGAGACCTTCATCACAACGCCTCATTAGCAATGCAAACACACGGACGGTGGAGGGGGCGCTCCCGCGGGCTGCACCCACGCGGGATATCGTGCGCCTCCCTGCAGAGGGCCCAATGCATTCTCTCGGCCTGCTGCACGCGTTTTTACGATCAGTGGAAACAAGATGATGCTCGGTGTAGTCGGCACTTTGCTTCGTTTATCATTTCGTAATTTTTTCTATTTTTTATTTTTGCTTTATGTAAACCCCCACCTCTCGCTCACTCTCTCGCTCACTCTCTCGTTAGACACACGTGGCGGCAGGCCGTGCATTCGATCATCTGCATGCTTGAGAAACGCAAGGCCAAGTGTGTCGGCAGCCCGCGACTCCTGGAGCCGCGTGCGGCTCTTTAATGACTGCTTCCTGACGCTATTTCGTGAAGGATCGCCGTCTCGTACTCACGTTGGGCGTTTTACCGACAAACAAAAAATATCTCTTCTTGTTACCTTTGGTTGCAGGCCCCTTGCGCATGGCAGCTCTCCCTGTTAGAAGCACGTGGAAGCACCCCCCCCTCCCACCCCGTTACCTTACATCTGACATCTGTATGTCATAGCTATGGCAAACTGCTCTCCTCCCTGTTGCGTTAAACACACACGCGGCAGCTTCGCTTCACCATCTATTACGCATGAGACACGTGGCAGTCCCCCTTAATCTTGTGTTAAAACAACGAAAGCACACACACACACGCACGCGTGGCGGCTCCGTCTCACATGCACACGCGTTAGACACACGTGGCAGCTAGCATCCTACCTGGATGTGCGTGAGACACAACCGTGGCAGTCCTTCGCACACGAATTAGAAACGCGCGGAAGCAGCTCCACGTTACCCTCTCGGCGCGCATTAGAAAGCCGAGGCAGCTGCGCAAATCAGCGGCGCCGTCCGCCTGAGCGTTGGGCAACGATTTTAAAAAGACTTCAAGCGGCGAGCGCGCGCGCATTAAATCAAAGTCGCGCTTGGGAGCGACCTCCCCCCTCTCTCTCTCCATGCATCCATCCTCCTGTTCCCCTTGCAGGGCCACAGATTTAACAACAGCAACAGCCAAAGGTGTCAAGCAACACACGGCGACGCGAACGAAGAGCACCCAGCCTCTCTGCGCGTTGTGCAAAAGCCATCAGCACTTCCCGAACGCGTGCATTGTGGTCCTTTTGCCTAAGGTCACCGTCGGAACAAATGTGTGAAGCGGTGTCATTATGATTAGGACTCATCAGCACAGTCTACGCACCACGAGTCATAATTCGGACGAAACCCACTACGCAGTTGTCTATTGCTGGTGTCGGTTCGGTGGCACATTTACTCAAACCTACGTCCGGTGCATTCCAACAATAAAAAGCGCTGTGCGTTCCACACGTCTGTCTGTGCGTGGTTTTTTTTAAAGGAAGAAACACAGTGGTTCAGCAGTTCCACTGCTGGATTATTTTTTTCCGCCTGAGGACGGCCGCTCGTGTTGTGATCGAAACGTCGTGATTTATATACATATTTTTTTATTTTTCTACCTACGTGACTTTACCGAAAGAACCAAAGCGTAAGGAAGCATACTCTTTTCTGTCACCATAATCTCAGGATTATTATAAAACGCCTGGAAAGTAAGACGCACCCCAAACTTGTGCCCGGTGCCAGTGAAGTTATGTGCAAACAGGGTGGGCCACAAGTGAGGACACACAGGGTTATTATATTTATTTGAAAAAAAAATCACATAGGGTTATTCATTTATTAAAACTAAAATGTTCAAACTGACTTACATGAACGTTAATTCATGCATGAATTTTCTTTTGAAATGAATTCAGGACTTTTTTTTTAATATTAGCATACATAACAAACGAAATGAACTCGCTCGTCTTCAGTCAACTGTATTTCCATTTTTAAATGTCATCTGTAAAGGAAGAAGAAAATATATATTAATAATGATAATGGATACAATATTTACTTAAATAATAAACAATTAAAATGTTTAATACCAGTCTTGAAATAAATTAAATAACCCTGTTTCCTGACTTTTGGGCTACGTTGTATAGCTCGTTGCTCACACACGTACCGGATTATAAGACGTACCCCCAACTTTTGCTCTAAAATACACATGGAAAAGTGCGTTTTATAGTTCATAGAATACGGTGCATCAATTGCACAAACTATTTCACTTTAAAACGCTGCATATTTTGAACGAAGGCATCCACGACCAATACTATGATTCGTAATTAGTTTTTTTTTTGCTTTGTTTTTAGATCGTGTAGGTAATTGGAGCACAACAACCAGCACACACACGAAAAAAAACGCTTCACAGCTTGTTCGCATCTCCTTGTCATTCTCACTTCTCAGAGTAGACTACAAACACAATTTCCCCGGCAGTGCCGATTATCCTCGGAGCAAAAGTAGCGACATGACCCTTAGGTATTTTCGGTAAAGTCACGTAGGTGAAAAATAAATAATAATAATAATAAATAATAATAAAACATTAAATAAAAAAGAATATAAATAAATTAATAAATCACGACGTTTCCGAGGCAACACAAGCTTCCGTCTTCAGGTGGAACCGTCACAGCACAATTGCTGTATCAAGTGGGAAGACAGCTTCAAATCTAGAATTAGCGACATAACGCTACGGGGCCCGCACTTTCAAGGGCCCAGCGCTAAATGCTTTCAAGCTATCATTTCCGGTTCAGCGATTCTGCACTTGCTCTGTTACTATAGTACTATACCGCCTTCTACTTGTATGAATAACTGGGTGTTTAAGGTTAGCGATGTGTCGTATTATCTGTGGCTGTATAGCAAATGAAAAAATACAATTACATTAATTTGCTACTTACATTTTTTACGTGCTTTAATATTTACGTGTATTTTTTTTTAAATTCAGGGCCCTTGAGTAACATATGCTACAGGCCCCGCACTGGCTTAACCCGGCACTGTTCCCCGGTCCACGCCACCTGTAGCCCCCTCCTGCCGAGAGGGCCTCGGCCACGCGCTGACATCACCCGACGGAGAGACGTTTCTCTGCCGTACCCTTCCGCAGGTAGCTGGGCCCGCACCATCGAAAAGAGGGAAAATTTCGAATTGTTTTGTATTGTTGTTCTCAGCGGCGTTGTGGGTGTCTGGTGATGCGCGCCAGATGAACACTCCTCGCCCCCCCCCCCCCCCCCCCCCCCCCCCCCGAATGAGCGAGTGGCGAAGGCGGCCGCGTCTCTCGCGCGTCCAGCTGCCTCGTCTGAACGAGGCGATTCATTGCGTCATCCTTTGAAATCGGAGCCGCAGCCGCCGACGCCGCGTCCTTCTCGAGCCGGGGCGCTGATGATCGCGACGAGAGCACGGGGCGGCATGGGTCCCAAGCAGCGTGCGTCAGCGGAGACCCCGACACCTCTCCAGGCCCCCAAAACAAAATTCTCAGCCAAGCCAAACCCCCACCCCCCACATGGCCCACAGCCAGCAACGACGACCACCACCCGACCCCCCCCCAGACCCCCCCCCCCCCCCCCCCCCCCCCCCCCCCCAGAACCCCCATCAGCAGCCACCTTCTTCCCACGCCGCATCCTCCTCCACCCCCGGAACCTTTGGATCAGTCACCCAGCACAAATCCATCCCCCCACACCCCGCAAATTGCCACCTCCACACTCTTCAATGGGTACCGTTAATTAGAATCTGTTTAAGTTGAATAAAATTATATATATTTTTTACAAAAACCCCACACGCAACCCACTTTAATAGCAATGGGAAAGACACAGGACGATGGTTGCACGGAGAAGGTGATAGAATTGCACATCGGAAGGGGTCAGTCGGGAAAGGTTGCGCCCCTTCGCCAACATCATTCACAGCGACCGAGTGTTGCTGAAAGTTGGACGATGGGTATGAAGATGCAAACGTAAACAGAGAAAGACGTTTAGGCATCTCAGATTTGCTGGTGGAATAGTCGCGACAGCGAACAATTGAAATTAACTCCAGGAAACGACTGGAGTATTTTTTTTTACAAATATAAATAAAAATGGCTGCAAAGTGGGGCTCAAGTTAAAGACAAAGATCCCCCGTATATCCTGAACATGCTTTTTGTGGCAAGTGCTGTTCGCGAGCACCTATGAAGGCCGGAACGGCGAATGAGGAAGTGGGTGGCCAGCACCACGCCCGACCGCCTTTGTCTCCACAACGGCGATATTTATACGTCGCAACGGGTACTCGTTTAAGGCCGAGTCGACCTAGTGGAGGCCCAGGACCGGTTTAAATGATCGTCACCGGTGTTGGTCGTGAGCGGCAATCGAACTCTGGTCGCCGGGTTTCGTAGCGCAGCGCTAACCGCTGCGCCACCGCTCCCCAAGGCAACTAAATTCGCGTACAACAAGTTCGCGAGAAACACATGAAGACATCGGTCGGAGGAACACCACTGGAACACACAGCAGAGTCTGGGTTACCTTTGGGGCAGTTACCCAAGGCGGTCCCCGGGCTCAATATGATGAATTAGAGAGGCGGCCGGCAGCAGGTGGAAGCGCATTTGGAAAACGGAACTTGGTGATCGAGAATCGGCGTGGCGGTTTGAGCGCATGTTGTCCATCAGTCCAGAGCAGTGGTTCTCAACCATTGCTTGGCTACCGTACTATCTCTTGTTTAAGTTTATTTCAACCGAGTACCACCCCCCCCCCCGCATTGACCCAACATGGTTCTGAGAAATGAATGTATGAATAATGAACATCGATATATCAACCAAATGTCCATTTTGTGAGGTATCATGACTCGCCAGTGACTGCAAGCGAATACAAAAATTCAACGGACGCTCTGCATTGCGTGGCGTAATTTGTTCTCGCTCTCTGGTTCCTCTTAAAACCAACACTGTTGATGATCAGTAAGTTGAGAAAGGGATTTTATACCGTTATAAGTTACCATAGGGATTCAAATGTCATCGTAGTTATTTTATTTTGGCAGATGCATACATGATTATTCACCAATGACTCTCACGTGTGGTTCGCGAGGGTCATCCAGGTGGTCCGCGCGCTGGGATGCAAACGCAGGTTGACCCTGAAATAATGACAATGTTTCCAGGGAACACACGGACCAGAGAAGCAAACACGTTTGGGCTCGGGCAGGACACGTCCCGAGAATAATTGGTGGGCGATGGTTGAGACGAACGATGGAGTGGCAGCCAAAAAAATGAACCCGTAAAAAAAACAACGTTTTTCACTATAAATCCTTTATATGCGTGGCGGCTAGAGTCCTCTCGTCCTCTGGCTTGAGATGGCTGCCACCTATGGGTCAAATGATTGTCTGGCAGCATTAAGCAATTGGTAATTAAATATATATATTTTCCCTAAACAGTGTAAAATTTTGGATTTTTTTTCACGAAAATGCATTGTCACGCACAACGAGTCTGTGTGCAAAATGTCAGCTCGATTGGATCACGGGAAGTGGGTTAAAAAACGACCGAAAGATTTGCACGGTCGTAAGCAAGCAAGCAAGCGCGCAAGTGAACTTAATATAAAGGATTAAAAAAGGAAACACAAGGCCCGGGAAGACGTCCACCCTGCAGTGGGATCCATGACGTCAGCTCGCAAAAACCAAGAGGGACAGCTGGGAGAGGGCTTTAGTCAGCAGAGGATAGATCATGGCGATGATTGTGATTATCGTGTACACTGATACAGTGGTGGAAATGCGGTATTCCCGATCGTCTCCAAAGGACAACCGCTGACGACTTCGCCGGTCTGCGAGCAAGCGGCTCGTTCATTACGGAATTCTTTGCAAATAAACAGATCCCCACAAATATGCGCCTAGCTGAATTTAGGCTCCGAATGGAATTTGTAGATTATTCCGTAGCCATCAATTCTTTGATTGTTTCTCCCGCTTTAAACGACCTCATCTCCACTGGCGGCCCAAATAAATCAGCGATGGAAATTCCACATTCCTTGGCTGGAAAGTGGGGGGGGGGGCATCTATTTTTATAGCAGAATCACGGTGGAATTCCCACCAAGTGCTATCATGTTATGGACAACAGATGAACAAATGCACAATGAGTTCAGTCGACCAGAATTTAATACATACGTAAATATGACAAAAGGATATGTGCTATTTCTTATTCTTTGCGTCTTTCGGTAAAGTCACGTCGATAGGTTCAAAGAAAATAATAAAAAAGAACAAAAAACTACGACGTTTCGATCGAAACGATTATTTTTTTGTTTCTTTTTTTATATTTCATGTTATTTTCTTTAAACCTATCTACGTGACTTTACCGAAAGACCCAAAGAATATGAATTCCTGCAGTCACGAAAGCTTTAAGTCAAGAAATGTGCGCTATGCACGGTAATGATGCAGCGTCGGTCATTTGGCAATTATTTTTTTTCTTCTACGCAGCCACTAATTTGTGAACGAAGCGATTAGCGCGACGCGCACACACACGGCGGACGAAAAGGAATCTGCTTTAATGTCAAACTGGCGGAAGCTCTGGCTTTGAATCCCTGATCTCAGCGGCGACCTTCCACGGGTAGCCGCGCGGTGCACCCTGGGGACAACATAGCCACCTCCGCAATGATAGCACCGCGGGGTTTCTCATGAGCCCACTCCACACCCCCTCCCTCCCTCGCCTCCCCTCGCCAGCCCAGCCCCAGCCGCCGCTCAGCTCATGGGAGGCGCCCTCCCCTGCGCCTCTCCTCCCCCGGGGGACCCCTGCAATCCTTCGCCCGTCATCGGCACGACCCCGGGATGCGTCAATGACCCCTGAAGGGGGCCACAACCTCGAAGCACCCCCACCCCCCTCTCACCTCCCTCCCCAGAGCTCCCACACTCCTCACAGCAATGGGGGCAGAGATCCTTCCCACTTAAGAGTTAATCCACCCGGGTGGCAGAACGGTTAGAGGGATCGACACCGCGATCAGAAGGTTGCGAGTTAACAAACAAATCCCGGTCTCCGGTTGATGAAATCAGCATCACTTTGTACGATGGTCAACGATTGGCTGTCCCGTAGGTAGACTCGCCAGGGACGGGGAACTTCCGCAGCCGATTCGGGGCAATACACGGGAGGCGGTGGCCACTCCACGCTCGTTTGAGCGACGAGACGCATTCGATTTTGTTGGACATTGAGAAACCGACGCTCACTCGCGACGCTCTGTTAAACATTAAGCGAGACTCCCCGTCGCAACTAGATACCACACCGTAATCCTTTTTCAAGCATTCATAATAAAGGTTTTTTTTAGGTTAGATCGCGTAAATATGTAAGTGTCGTTAACCCACGCCACCCCAACGGCCAATTAGTAAGGTTTGCCACGTAAACAAAATGTGCCAATTAGTTACTACTTTGGCACACCGATGTGCTTGAGAGTAAACCCACATCATTTTGCAAGCTATCCCATTCCGAACCCTATCCCGTATCGCAGCCTTTACCCGAACCAATGCTAACCTTGGCCAATCCGAGTTGTAATCGCCACGCTCACCATAACCGTAGCTTCCGGTAATCTCCCTGAACATCAACTCTCACCCTAATCCTAACCTTTACACTAACCCCGGAGTCCTATTATTGACGTCATATTAACTATTCCCAATCTTCTCCACTGTTCCCAACATCACAGGAACATGGGCCAAGTGAAGACTGACAAGTCGAGATCAATTTCTTCTCACACGAGCGTGGAGCGGCGTCTCCCCGAGTGGCCCCGAACCGGTGGTGGAAATTCCACATTAATATGGCGGGACAAGTTTCATCACAACTCCAGCCTTCAGCCGTTCATCATCATCATCAGCCTTGCTCTATTCACAGATGGATGAAGGCCTCCTCGATCCGTCGTGACGTGGCAATCCATCGAACATCTGCACACGAGTCGATTTCACCGCTCCATCTCCGCGGGGTGCGTGATCCTCCCGCACGTTTCCTCCGTTGGCTGCACACTCCGTCGTGCGTCGCGACTCATGGCCACTCAACCCCTCCAGCGACACTTGCGCCAGCCGGACCCCACTCACACCTCCCACGGACTCTCCAATCCGCGCGCGTTCTCTCGTTACTCCACGCGTCACTCTTTCTGTCTCCGCAATTCCGGGGCGTGCGCCGCTCCAAAGCGCCTTTATTTTCGTACGCCACCGTTCAGCGTTTGTTCCATGTTGTTATCCATCACTGTCCGCGATGCACGTGTCGCAGCAGGCACCGCGCACGGGTTACAACCCTTGGCACTGTGTGGCTCTTCACTGCGAGGTTCAGCCGTGGGCTTCACCCGGGGAAGCGAACTTCTGGGCGTCTCGTCCAAAAGCGCTCTTGCCGGCTCTCGGCTGCCTCTCTATTGCATCATCTTCATCCACGCGAACTCAACACACATACCATGGTGCTGGACTCTACCGATACATATCAAATACATTATTTGGAGATGTTGCTGCTGCTGCGTTGGCAGGGGTGCACAAGCAACGCTAATAACAAAAAACTAAAACTCAACACAATCGTCAATAACACTGCTTTGAGAGGGAAACATATTTATAATAGGACACGTTTCAAGCAATGGCCCTTCTGCATAGTGTTGAGTTGCTTACAAGATATAAATAGCATATTCCTAAAGAATGATGTCACGGTGATGAACTATGATGGCCATTTGAAGAACTGCGCTGATTGGAATCGGCATTTTGATCGTAAAACGAGCGACCTCGCCTCAAGAGGGCAAGGGCAAAAGTAGCGATAAACAAAATAAACAAAAGGTCAACAAGTTATTTCTGGATGACGTCGCTTCACTCGAAGAGAAAGAGGGATTGCGTTGAATGGAATTCGAGTCCAAACCGGGTGGAGGTGGGGAAGGCCCCGACCACTCTGAAAAGGACGCGGAGAACACCGCAATATCCACGCACAGAAGCAAAGCGATTGCGAAGATAACCGCTCGCTGCTATTTTGAACCCTACATTTTTCGGGTCACACGCGGTCACATTTCCGCGACATTTTGAAAACAACAACAAACCTCGCTCCCCCCCACACGCAATCTAGTTTGAAAACAATCTGATCGATTTCGGTTGTCTTCTCAAAATGATTACGCAGTGAGGGCCGAGCGACGGACGGACGGACGGAGGGAAGGGATAGCCGAGCGGTTTGATGGAGGAGATACGGGGGGCAGCTCTGACGCAACCACGCGGAGCCGGCCGAGTGTGGGTCTCGGAGACAGAACCGCTGACAATGCCGCACGGGCGGTGGAGAAAACAATAAAGGCAGCGTCTCGCATCGGGTGCGGGACGATGATCTTACTGAGCGATAGCGGGACCTGTTCGGCACCTCCTGTTGGGCTTGGTGGGAACCCAGCGCTGAAGCAGCGGCACAAAATAGCAGTGTTGACGTAACGCGCTATTTATTACCCGGTTTCATAGGTGACCCATCGCGCACAGATCTATCCACCGCTGAATGAAGGCCTCTCCCCAAGTCGCCGCCATCTCTCGCGATCTCGCGTACGCAACAATCCCTCGGAGCTCACGGAAAAAAAAACACACGAGGCACATTTCACCGGCTCCATCTCCGTGGTGGACGTGCTCTGTGGCGTGATTCCACCTGCCGCTCCGTTTATTAGCCTCAGCCGCGGGCCATCATCGTCTCGAAGAGCCACGACGTGGGGGGGTGGCGAGGCGTGACGCGTGACATCTCCAATTGACGGCATCTGGGGGGTGACATGACCCGGATGTGGCGCGACTCCTTTCAGCGCCGGATTTTTTTCGTCTCAAAGTTCTGGGCAACCCGTTGAACGATGTGACCGATTGTCTCGAGGGCAAGTCCCTAATAGCAACACAACTTTACACGACAGTTCTGTTCATATCTGGATCCTCTTTATCAGTTATGGAGTCCTCGCCTTTCAGAGAGCTGATGCATTGACGAGTTCAGCTTTAGTCGGAGATCGTTAAGGATTAGCCCACGACGTCCTCAACGTATTCACTCAGAAAAATGATAAGGATGTCTGTCGGCAGGGTTTCCCTGGACGAGAGTAGGGGACATGCTTCTGGACCGACACGAACACTTTGTCCATTCCATTCGATTTTTTTCCCCAAACAAGTATTCGGTGCTTATTGGAATTTAGTGAAAAAAATTAGAATTCTAGTCGCTGCACCGACCGACCCAAGCTCGCTACCCGGTCCCTGCGGGCGGACGCCTCCCATCTTTGCGTGAGCCACCAACCCCTGAGCCAAATCACAGGCGGTGACGTCGCCATAGGCAATAACAATCATAATAATCACGGCCATGATGATGATTCGTCCCGGCCCGGGCGCGCACAACGCACACAAAATCAACAAAAAATCTCAATAAGCGCACTGCGCTCAATCGTTCCGTGTCGGGCGCTTCCCATTGTAATTGCCAATTAGCCACGCTCCGGATAAACGCGCCCGCCCCGTTGCCTGGCAAAGGCGGACGGCGCTTTTCGAGCGCTCGTATTAATAACGGGCACATCTGGACACCATCATCATCACCATCATCACACGCACACAAAAAGAGTCGCTTACAGCCACATGTGCGCGCGCGCTTGCGCATCGCGTGATGTTTGCGCCGCCCCGCAGCAGACGAGCGCCACTATCCCGAGTCGCGGATTCTGGCGACCTTTGTGGCGTCGTCGCCAGGCCGTTACTGTGACCCATCGCCAGGAGCGGCGGCGGGGGCAGGGTCTGGTGAATGGCGGAATTGTGGATGCACTCGGCACACCGGGACTGGCTCTGCTGTTGCCACCGTTGGGCTGTGGACCCAGGGAAAGCCTCGCCGAGTCTCGTGATTCTTTTATTTTTTCAAGAGGGTCCTACCCAAGTGTTCACAGTCGGAGTGGGGGGGGGGCGATGGTTGCTGTGTGTATTCCCATTTGAGTAACTCGCCGGGCTATTTAAAAAAAAATTGGACCATGACGCCGGCAACACGCGGGCCTACTCTTGCGAATCTTGAACGTCTGATTGGCACATTTCTACGGCAATAACGAATGCGGTATTCATCAGGGCAGCCGCTAGATTCGAACCGTAAAATTGTAGAACGAGCAGCGAATGCACGCCCGTGAGTACACGTCGCCACCCCATGTTGAACACATTTCAAGTACCAATTAATTCGATTAAAAAAACCTGATCACATTGACCATTAACACTATCTTATATTGTCATCAACAGCCATAATCAATCCACTTCTGGGTGAAGGTATCGGAAAGCCACTGCCATCTCTCGCGATCCTGATATAATAATACACACAGCATCTACACACATTCGCCGATTCCATCGCTGGCTCCTTTGCTGCCACTCCGTCATTAGTCTTGACCATCGGCCAACGTCCCTTTGAGCGACGCGTCCTGCCCAAGTCCACTTAACTTATCCTTGATTCAGAATGATCTCTCGACATTGCATTGTGTACTGGTCTATGTGTACCACGTTGTATTTCTCTGCATATTTCCACGCATGCGCCTTTGCTAGTTTCATCTCATGCTCTTTTTGACTTGAGTTCCATCTTTATCCCAGTGTCATCGTTGGCAGAGTGAAAATGCTCCCGTTCAGGCTTAATGATGAAGCTGCTTTCCATGATCAAATTCAGTTTCCCAAAATCACCCCATCCTACTCTTGCTCATCTGTGTATTTCATCATTTTAGTCCATGGTTCAGAGAAGAAATCGGTACCACCTAAGGTAGCAAAACTGCTAGGAATACTCATTTATTTACATGACCAATAAAGTCAATCACTTGATAACCCCACTCATTTAAAATTGTCATCACGTCATTCACTGTTATTGGCCACTTAAAAATTGTAACCCCAAAAGCCATGCTGGCCACACATCCTCACGTGTGTCGAGCCGGCCTTCATAGATGCTCGCAAACAGCACTTGCCCCAACAGTATGTTGAGGGTATACGGGAAATCTGTCGATTTTTGTGTATAAATCACAATTATCTCAAGTTCAACTTTGCAGATCTATTTGTGAAGTGATTCCACCATATCCTGCAATTCATCCTCATTGGTAGCTGTGTGATTATAAACTAATGGGCACTAACATAGGATTGAAGCTTTCGTGACTGCAGAAATGACTGTACTCATTGTTTTTTTCGGTAAAGTCACGTATGTAGAAGTAAAATGTAACTAAATAAATGAAAAATGTAATTTATTTACATGAATTTTTATTTACTTAGTTACATTTTATTTTATTTCTACATACGTGACTTTACCGAAAAAACTAATGGGCACTAGCCTGGTGGCTTTTCCTTATTACGAGTTATTCAGATGAGCAACAACGTGATCAAAACACACGACTAACGCCCAGGAGCTCACTAATTCAAATTGCTGTTGGGGGCCAACTCAGCCTGCCATTACTCTGGGAGTGAAAAATGAAAACCGCTTTGTGGTAAAAGAGCAGGTGACGTCCTGGACTGGGTCCTTGACATCATAGTGCAGAATTCCTACCACCCTGGCTCGGGGTCGTAAAGGTGACGAGCACATTGGTCCTCCCATCATGCCTTTCACGTCACGTGCTATCACCCAACATTATATATGTAACGCACAGGCTGGCTTTAGACCATTGTCCCGTCAAAACGGGATAATGAGTTTCATTATTATTAGGTATCATCAGCACAGTAGAGCCATCATTACCTACAACTCCCTTGTGAAGAGGGACTCCCTGATCACTGTGTGGAGCTTGGCACTGCCTCCAAAGGAAAACCAGCAAAATATTTGGAGACTTGAGTAGACTGTATTAATATGGGCAAACGCATTACAAAATTAAAACAGGCCATGTAAAATCTGTGTAAAACAATACCGAGACAAAACGTTTTGAACCTCGACACGGCATGGCCAAAGGGCCCCCATGTCATCATCATGTTGGAGACCACACGCAAGAGCAGGAATATTGCAATTTGCACGTGGCTCCACGCAAAGTTCACTTGTGACGGTGGCAGGGGGTGGTCGGGCCACAGAGCTGTCGGCGTGCGAGCCACTAGTATTTTAAGCCGAGTGCACAAGCTATAAACAGTTCCAAATTAAAAGCGCCGTGTAACATTGTCCGCGTTATTGAATTGGAAAATTTTAGAAACCACTCCTCATTTTGCACTATTTATTGCAGGACTTTTTTTTCTTCTTCTTCAAAATGAACATTTTGTAAACGACCGCACGAAGTTTGCACTCGCAATATTTTTTTTTTTGCATAACCGCAACCACATTTCTCAAATGCCGGTCCCTCGCTCCTACCCACGTCACCAGCATTTCAAGTCGACCAATCTACACGTGGGTGCATTGTCATCACGACGACTTTCCCGGCAGTTTTTCTGTACGCATTCTATTCGCGCGCGCGATCGCGGACACCGTGATGCATGGCAACGCGTGGAGCCCTCCGCACAGCAGTAGATAGACCATGACCGACGATGTTGATGAACGCAAGTAACACAAGCGTGCTCGCACTTTCACGCTCTGGCCCCATGCCACCCACAAATCCTCATTAAAACCATGCCTCAGCACTGCTATCCGCTGCTGTTTACATGGCTCACATCGTGCCCCCATTCTTCAAAGCTGAGCAGCCCTTGATTTACTGAGAGTATATATGTGGGCCGATGAAGGTGCACATGGCTGCAGTTTACAAAGGGGCCCGTTTGGTCATGGGGAATATTACATTATAGAGGGGGGGGGGGGGCAGTACTTTGGCCGTGACTAAAACACATTCTTGGCTTTCGCAAACGGGCACGGGGCAGCCCGTTTATCTTCGATTAAATGTGTAGTCGTTGTACTTAACAGCGGCGTATCTGACCTCTAATAGACGTAGCAGTGGCTGAAACGTCTGACCTACAAATACCGCGCTGCGAACCCAAATGACACACAGACCATTATCTACATATTCACCGCCACAATTGGTACTCGTAATCAAGGTTCGACTCCCAAAAAGACGAATAAAAAAATGTGGATAATGGTCTTCCGGCCGAAAGTGGGTCACTTGGGCACTCTTTCAACATACAAATCAAGCCTGAAGTCAAAACGTAGACTTAAATTAGCCGACAGTCCTGTTCAGTGGAGCCACGGTTTCACCGTGTTCCCTTGCAAAATAATGAAACGCAATGCGTTCGCTCTCATATGGCAATACACTTGCCAATTCATATGATTTTCCCAAAATAAGTGTTCGGCCAAGGCTAACCTTTGCAAATAAAAACGGCGTGAAATTTTTGCATTCTGTTTGGCTGTTGCAATAGATTATGGCAATACTTCTACGGTGGTGTGCATGGGTTTAGATGCACCGCACGTGATGCATTCCGTATTATTTTTTAGACCTCCGAGTAAAGGCGAGCGTCTCAACTTTGCATTGGAGCGCCCTCTGCTGTTTCGAGCGAGCGACAGCGCAATGCGATTGCACTCGAAGCCAAGGGCCATCCATTCAGTGCGTACGCATGGAGGGGGGAAAGAGGGTTTAACCCAAACGCGTGCGCTTGTGTATGGGGGGGTCTACTGACAATGTGCGTACGCAATGGAGAATGTAAACGGGGGGGAGGGGGTGGGTGGGTGAAGCCTCGGTAATAATTTGTCTACATTGGCCTTCAAATTAGTTAGTCCGGCGGTGGACTGTTTGCTTAAACACGTGAATATTATTCATCCTTGATCGTTTCGGCCGTTCTATAGGATTCGGGGGAGGGGGGGGGGTCATGCGTACGTACGCAGGTGGGGAGAGGGGGGGAGGGGTAAAGTTTTGACAGATGTTTGCGTACTGCGTACTAAATGGATGGCCCCTCAGAGGCCGTTTGCCAGTGGTGAGTGGGTTCAAACCCGCGCTCACACCCAAGCCCGCTGCTACCGAGCTGATCAAAACCAGACATGATTTGGCGATGCTGCCAACGCAGCGGTGTAGAAAGCGCGAATGGCCAAGAGCTCAACGCATTCGCCAACAACACTGTTGCCTCAAAAGGAATGGTATGAAGCAGGTGACGTTTCGGACAATGGCCCTTCTTCAAAGGACAAATAAGAGGCTAGACAGATACGAGTGAAAACAAATGGGTAACAGTTGAGCTTTTGACTTCAAACTTTCGTGACTGCAGGAATATTCTATGGTTCTTTCTGTAAAGTCACGTAGATAGATCGAAACGTCGTGATATTTTTATTATTTTTTATTCACTTTATTTTCATTTTCATTCTTTGATTGTTATTCTTTTTCTTCTACGTGACTTAACCGAAAGAACCATATAATAGTTGACACTTTACTATATACCATGGGGTATGAAAAGAATGAAACTTAAGGAATTTAGTTTTCTTCCAAAACTGAACCTTGTTGACACGAGACAAAAGCCCGGGCCCAAGTCCAGTCTCTGAAGAGACCGCCAGTTGCCATGTCCAGTTGAACTTCTCTGTCTCTGATTTATTTTAGTAAAAGAAGTTCAACGTACATTACAAAGCCGAGGTGTCATCCATATCGAATGCGAATTGCCAACAGGATGTACTAATACATAAAAGGTATCGATGCATTTGTTTGCATTTTAAAGCCTATTAAAAGTCGTTTTATTACAAACAAGCCAGTGGCTATACACTCTTCTATATCAGTGTCAAAGCCATTGATACAACACTGCAGCCAGTCTGGTCAGCTCAAGGGGTGACCTGGCACTTGACTTGTTCAGGAACATGAGAAGGGATGGCGCTTTCGTTGGTGGCAAGTGGATCAGAGTTAGGAGGACACGTGACAAGAGTGACCAGGATGTTGATGGAGGTAACGCTACACCTGTATCAAGCACAGAGTCGGAACCAACCGAGTTCAAAAAGTTCTGGCCTCCAACCAAGGGTAATCCATGTAGTGCGTGAGTGGTGGAACACGCCAGGAGAGCGGCTGTGTGGGGAGACTGTTGAATTCAACGAAACTAAATGGGTTGGAAGACAGACATGTGAGTGCCTGCGTATCTGTGGAGTCAAAATGTGGGTCCTTCCACTAACTTCTTCCCACACATACCCTAAAGAATAATTATCGCAACATCCCATTGTTCAGGCTTAGCCCCTGTAGTATAGTTTCAAAATAGATAATAGCTATGGAGCGAACGACTAAATTAGTAGGGTAATATTTTTATGGCAAAGCCTTCAGAGGTAGTTCAGCAGTGTCATCTTCCACGTTCATTCCCCCATAAAAATCTGACAAGAGCTGTGCCGATTGCAGTGACATTTAAGACACACTTTTATATAACTTGCAATGGGGCGGTTATGAAGTTCAACTGATAGCCAGGTCACAAAACGAAAATCAGGAGTCAGCTCATCCAATCACCTCCATGGGTAAACAACACGACTACCACTTACGGGAAATCATCAACGATTACCCTATGGGGAGAGAGGCCTCCACCCGAGCCTTGTTGAATTCCCACCGATGGCTCAAGGCAGCAGATATGAGCACGGCCCACCGTCATCTGAGCAGCGAAGCACTTTGCATGGACAATACGTAGACGACACTAAAGTCAAAACACACGAGCGCGCGTGTACATAAAAAATAACGCAGGTAAACTTGGATGCGTTGGACCCGGAACGCGCGAGCTACAACCCCGCGTCACCGTCTCGCTCACCGTCGGCGAGACCGCGCGCGCCCCCCCCGCCACGGAGAGACACCAGGTCGGCGAGCATGTGCCGAGGCACCTCGGAGCCCCGCACGCGCAGCGCGTAGCACGCGTCCTCGCACTTGGACAGGCTCTGGCGCAGCACGTGCAGTTTGCGCGACAGCTCGTAGGGCCCCAGGTTGCCCAAGAAGCAGAAGCCGTCGTACACCTCCCGCAAGAAGCGGCACAGACGGAAAGGCGTGTCTGGGTCCGGCTCGCAGCCACCGCCACCGCCGCCGCCGCCGCCGCCAACACTTGCGATGCACAGGCGCATTAGCTCGCCTGTCAGGTCGGCCACACCCAGAATGTAATCGGTCAACGTGATTTCCAGGCTCACGGATGGCTGGTGGTGAAAAAACACAAGGCGAGGGGTGGGAGTGCGGGAGAGAGAAGGTAAACGCACACTTGTATAACTATCCGATGGTTTCGTGCTTGAAAGTTAACCGGAACTGTTTAAACAGGAAGACGTCAACTCGCCCTGTCAAAAAATTAAGTGTCCCCACACTCAAAGATGCATTGAGTACTGATAAACTCCATTGGCGGTCTTCAGCCAGGATTACAAAATCCACATTGCTAAGGAGGGGACCAGCCTTCCATTCGAAATTACTGTTCACATCCCACAAAGTGGTGTTGTTGACTGTGGAGGGAAGATTGTCCGAGTTAGCCCTTAATTGGAATTACAACTCATGAGTTTCCAATAGCGAGTGAGGTACTCTGTCCATGCCACTGTGCCAGATCAACAGCCCTGTCAATTACAATGAACACCTGCATTGAATGGCGGATATGCAATTGCCCGCACGTCCGATTGGGATGGTTGGCTACGTATGGTGTGAAAGAAGTTCAACATACATATGTACACTATCTTGAATTGAAGCTTTCATGACTCCAGGAATCTATACTCTTTGGTTCTTTCGGTAAAGTCACGTAGGTATAAAATAAAGTAAATCGCGACGTTTCGGGCGCAACACAAGCGTCCATCATCAGGTGGGAAAGCTTGTGCTGCGCCCGAAACGTCGTGATTTACTTTATTTAATTTTATACCTACGTGACTTTACCGAAAGAACCAAAGAGTATACATACACTATATTACGTTCATTTCAGATGCAAAATTCTCAAATTATGTACGTGACACTGGATGGGACAGGGAGGAGTGTAAAGGCAAACGAGAGGGGACAGCCAAATGTAGGAAAGCCCATGAAAATTTTCAAATAGTGTTATGTGGGCACATTTGGAGGCACAGGTGATAAACTAAACGTTTTAGGGCCCACGGTCTGCCGCGAAGTGGACCAAGGGTGGAAGCAGCACCTCTCCCGGGAACACCAGCTGCTGGTTGACCTCCTCCCGGGTGATGAGCGTCTGCGTGCTCAGGAAGTGGCGGAATGACACCGCTTCCACGTACTCCTGCAGGCCTGCGAGTCAACAAGATGCTCCATCTCAAGAGATTTCCCAAGTAGAATGTTTTAAAGGCAAGGTAACTGAGGCAGGTAGGCATTATTATGTTGCTCTTAAAAGGCTTCATAACCTTAGTGCAAGTATAGGCCACATCGAAGCTTAATTATTCAATGAGACCTCCTTTACCAGTGGCAAAACACAGCAATAGGTTTTTACCCTTTCAACTGGTACAAAAACTGACACCTTTATATAAGGCATCATGTTTGCAATAACCACAACACAAGCAGCCAAAATGCAAACAAAAAGAAACAACTCTGATGATGATGATGATGATAATGATATGCACTGTCCTTGAAGTTGATTGGTCCACACCCAAGACAGCCTTTCTTAGAGCCTAGTCTCCATTGGTGTTGGACCAGATGACACTGGTAAAGGAGGTCTCATGGTGTAAATGCTTACCCCGAACTCTCAATACTCTGATGGTGCGCTGTCTTTGAGTTGTGCGCCTTTTGGCGTTTTTGTACCAGTTGAAAGGGTAAAAACCTATTACTGTACTTAATTATTCACATTGAGCACAGCCTCTGAGTAAACAAACAGAAACACTTGTGTGGGCTAGGTGGTGCACTTCACTTGGCCTTGCCCACATAAAATGGCTAGGTAAGCATGTGTTTGTTAAACAGGCAGAGTGAACCACTTATCAGGTCTGCATAGCTGGCTTTATTTTAAATGTTAGACACCACCTAAAAGGATAACTAATTATTAACTATTTATTTTACCAGGTAAGCCCGATGAGCTTTTAGCTCTTTTTCAGAAGCAACCTGGCCACAAATGATTGCTCAATCAAGTGGCTTATCATGTGGAAATTTATAGCAGGTAAATAATATAAACTGTATAACTGGTGAGGGCCTATGATGTTGCGTCTGGGTTATTCCACAGTGAGTTGAGTGGCCCTGATATTTGCAGTGGATTAGTTATGAAAATAAAATGCTTTGTTGTGAGATTAGATGCTACTTAATGTATTGTACTGTACCGCTATACTTTCACATCTATGCTCCCTACCTGACCAGCATAGTGAAGTATGGTCAAATAACTCAAACAACACGTATGGTGTGGGAAGGCTCCCGTCCAGTGGCGTGACAAAAAGGACTGCACATGTTCACGGATGAATGCACGTCTAAGTGCTACCAGCGTAACAGTACAACAGCCCGGAGGGCACAGGGAGGCTACCTGCTGTGAAGGCTCTCAGGTACTGGTACATGTTCTCTCCCTGCAGCTCCAGGGCGATGCTGCGCACCTTTTGCCGCACGGCGCTCAGCTTCGATTCCGACTCAAGCAGCAGATCCTCCAGCCTCGCCCCGCTGCACAGGTCCCACGCGCACACACACACACAAGACGCCACAGGACCCACGAACCTTTCATTCGCTGCGACACATAACGCCAACAGGCATTGACCAGCGTGAAGTATGGTGGAGCCCCCCACGACCGACACGGATGTGGGAGGCCCTCACCCAGCAGCGGTTTGGCAAAAGGTCGGTTTTTACTGTGAGGGCGAGTGCGGGCGAGTAGCCGGGAGAGCCACCGCGCCCGGCTACGTCGCCCATCCGGGGGAGGGGACTGGCCTGACAGTGGCGCGGTGCAGCAGGAAGATGGTGCGCTTGCTCTCGATGGTGACGTCGCGGCTCAGCCTCACCAGCCGCTCGTACTTGTCGTGACGCGCGTCCAGCTCCAGCTGGAATCCTGCGCGAATGCCAGACGTGACCCACATCTGCATCGCTCTTCATCTAGCCGCTAACAGCGAAACTTGCTTCACTGCGCACTTCATCACAATTGATGATCAAATTGCTCCATCGTGTAACCACACAGCTAAGTGGGCCGGCCTGTCCGAGTTTGTCGTTTCGGCAATGAGAGAAAGTCTTATGACACAGTGGCGTGCTATCGTTTTTAACACGTCAATATACTGAAGAACGAGAACGTTCCTGCAAGTCACTTGTAATTGTTTTGCTTCATAAGCAAAGTTGTTAATGCGAGTTCATTAAATCCACAAACCTAGTCAACTTTCAGGGACTCCTTTAGCAGTGCTTAGAAACAGAATCAGTCTCTATGCAGTGTTGTTTTTCTTCTGCTACCTGTCCTGATACAGCAGCGGACACCCCACGTTCCCATGACGGGAACCGGTACCTTCACAACATATTTCACTTGATCAAAGCTGAATGAATAGTTGACAAACAGGAGCTAAACCTTTCCTAACCGTGCATAACTGATAAACACCGCACAACAATTATAGTAAAACAAATGTACCGGGGCAATGGGTCGGATTTACAGAACAATCGTCGCCCTCAACAATACCCACTTATTTTTTCAGTAACAAGCGGTGGGTTTTGATGACGACAGAGCCAGCGAGGTAGGTGCACACATCACCCCCCCCCCCCCCTATACCTTTGAACGATGCTAAGAGTGGCGATACGCAGAGCGGCTCCTCCTTCCCCGCCTGCCTCATCTGTACGTCGCGCTCGCCCATCCCGGCTGCATCCACGCCACGACAATTCGGGAAATCGGGAGAACCCAACAAGGGACGGGTTCGACAGTCAACAACAGGACCCCCCTACCAACGAAACATGGAAGTCCAATGACAACCGCGGGTCCAGTTAAGAGCACTCGTAAGAATAGGTTTTACCATTTCTCTCTGTCCCAGTGGTCGTGTAGATTTTACTGCGGGTCCTCCGCTTTTACACATCACGCGTTTAAGGGTTATTTGGCTACTGCTATGAATCGCCACATGATGATAAGCCACTTCGTTGAGCTATCATTTGTGGGGCCATGTTGCTTCTAAAAAAAACATTTATATAGCAGCTCAGTGAGCCTTACCTGGTACAATAAAACAAATGCTTGCTTCGTACGGAAATGTTGCGATACAACAGCCCTGGAGTTTTCCAAAAATAAGAATAGGTTTTACCCTTTGTGGCACTAAAACGGGTGTTAAGATGTTAAAACACCAAACTGGCACCTCCCGCAAGGAATCGTGTCTGCATTAACCACACATATATGAGTGTGCATGCTCACCACAAGTAAAAACCTCTTCTTATATTTTGATATATAGTACTGGCAAGGGAGGTCCCATGATGAGGGCCCTCAGTGTCACGGACGACCGCTGCTGCCGAGATCGTTCGAGTCGACGAGGCAGTCGTCTCGCAGTCAGCCGACCGATGAATGGTCCCCCCCCCTCCTGTCCCTCATTCTGTGTCTTCATCGATAATTCACTGCGTAACAAAAACATTTTTTTTTCCCTGGGTAGTGTTATTTTCCTAATTGCTTATGCCTCAAAAGTACAGAAAATGGCTTTTATTCCGAACAAACTTTGCTTTTCTGGCCAGGTCAGTGATATTTTGAAATGTACCTATTTTCAATGAGAAAACGCGGTGTGCATTTGCGTCATTCCTTCACGTGAAGTCCTGGTCACAAAAGCAAAGTTCGTGTGGAATATTAGCAATTGTCTTTACTTTTGAGGCATGAGCAATTAGAAAATAACGCTTACCACCCAGCAACAAGAATCGTGTGACATGGTGCAATGCGCACCGCCATTCGCCACTAAGTGGCGGTGACGTCACCACGACGCCTGTGCCAGGCCACGTGCACCTTAAGGTTACCACGTGAAGTGTCGAACGCCCGCTGGCAGGTCACGGGGCAGACCCAGCAGGTGCCACGGGTCGATTGACTGAGATGAGTGGCTGACGCCTCCTCCACCATCGCCTTCACCAACAAGGCACGGCCAATCGATCTCCACCACGACCACCGAGAGAGCACGGGGAGGGCCTCACATCCAGCAGTGGATCAATCGGCGGGTGTCGTTTGGCACTCACTTTACGGGGGGGGGGGGGCAGCCGTGTACCGACAGCGAACGCTGCCGCCCGTGTGGCACTCACAGCTGCCCCTGGCAGCAGCAGCAGCCCTGAAACGGCGGCGACTCCACATTCCTATGGCCGAGGGCAACAGAACCACGTTGCCTCGAATGCCGTTGAGCGTCCCACGTGTGGGGAGCGGTGGTGCAACGGTTAGCGCGCTACGCTGCGCTACGAACCTGGCGACCCGGGTTCGATTCCCGTTCACGGCGAACACCACAGTGACGATTATCTGAACCGGTCCTGGGCCTCCCCTAGGTCGACTCAGCCTCAAATGAGTACCCGGTGCGATGTGTAAACATCGCCGCTAGGGAGACAAAGGCGGCCGGGCGTGGTGTTGGCTACCCACCCCCTCGTGTGCCGTGCCGGCCTTCATAGGTGCTCGCTAACAGCACTTGCCCCTACACTCTGTTAAGGCTACACGGGGGATCTTTGTCTTTCGTGTGTCGTTGTTGTGTTTGTTAGCACCGTACCGTGTACTTGAAGCCGGCAACGTTATGGCGTTGTACCGCTCGCACTCGCACGAACACACCACCTCTATAACAATGGGACGATGTCGAGAACGTCGCCAGCGATGACAATGAACGCCGTTCGTGTTACATTGACGGGCCGTTGTTCAGCTTGCGCGGGGCCCAACTCGATGCACGAGGTCAGCGGCCAATGGAAACGCGCGACGGTGGGGGGTGGGCGGGGCTACCGCGGAGGTACGCGCCACCCTATTGGCTACGTTTTTTTAGAATTGATTGAAAAAATTTTTGCAGGTAATTGCAGTTGTAACACACGAACATTAACTTCGTCTTTGTTTTCATAATTGTATTTAAACAGAATATATTTTTTTATTTTTTTGGTGACTTGCTAAAATGTTTAAAGTCTGATTGGGCGACGGGGCACGCGGTTTCTTTCATGCAGCAATTCGATTACAAAGTCCTATTAATGCGATGTATAGCCTCCACAAGGACGCCAACGATTATTCTGTTGTGTATTAGAGAGTTTATTGGCGAACCAGGAACCCATATCAGCTCTCCGATCTTACATTTACACGCAAAATCCATCTCTAGCCCCACCACTTACCCTTGGGCTACACCAATCTCAAACCTATATAACATCATGCCTCAGCAACTCTCCCGCTATATTTATCACCTGATGACGATTGCTTGTGTTGCGATCGAAACATCGTGATATTTTTTATTTTTCAAATTATTTTCCTATCTACGTGGCTTTACCGAAAGACCCAAAGAATACATATCTCTAACAGTTATGGGCCGTTGCCTATACACACCTGGCAGTTCAACCAGCGTTGGATCACGCGAGGCTTGACCGCTGTTTTAGCCACTGAACGTCGAAACCGCTTCGGAGTGTTGCACGCGTCCCACCAAAGCGTGTCACCGAAGACGCATTCCCAAGCAGGGATGCCGCGCGACCCGATGGGATTTCCATTGGCAGACTGCGACACCAACGGATAAGACACTGGGTAGTGAGCCACTGCTAGTGAGACACTGGGTGGTGAGACACTGGGTAGTGAGACACTGGGTAGTGAGACACTGCTAGTG
>CM025616.2:6667612-6678225 GCA_014621495.2 Entosphenus tridentatus | reverse complement strand
ACGTTACCGTGTCAGACCATACGTTACAATGTCAGACCACACGTTACCGTGTCAGACCACACGTTACCGTGTCAGACCATACGTTACAATGTCAGACCACACGTTACCGTGTCAGACCACACGTTACCATGTCAGACCACACGTTACCGTGTTCTTCAGGAACGCAACTGCCGCGTTATAGGAGCACAGCCTGTGTGTAAAACACGCTCCTGCTCCGAGGCGGGACTTGCCACACAGCATCACCGATCCTGTTTCGGCGTCAAACGGGGAGGTGTCCATCCTGCAGTAGATCGGTAGTGGATTGAACGTGACCTTTGATGACATTGATGATAACGGCACGCACTGGCCGAGCAAGTCTGATCACCACCACAATCCACAAGACAGTGGAGCGACCGCACGCTCACCCACCCACGCTCGCCCACCCACGCTCACCCACCCACGCTCACCCACCCACGCTCACCCACCCACGCTCACCCACCCACGCTCACCCACTCACGCTCACCCACCCACGCTCACCCACCCACGCTCACCCACCCACGCTCGCACGGCCTCGCGGACTGTGGCTCCCGTCCGCCCGTCCGCCCGCTCGCTCACGCAGGCGCGGAGCACCCACGAGCGCGCGCAGTGTACGCACGTACGTGTGTTGAACTTCTTTCGCGCCGTACGTCGTCAACCGCGCTCATCGGAGGTTCGGGGGGATGGTCAACAAAAGTAAACACGATAAAAAGCAGTTCTAAAGGCATGAGTTTTCAATCGATATTTAAAAGTGCATAGCTCCAGTGGCTTCACAATATCAGAAGGGGAAGAGCATTCCAGACGGCCGTAGAAGCGCATCTGAGAGCGCGCGACGCTGTGACCGTCTTTGCTCGATGGGTCGGCGAAAAGCTGCTGAGAAGATGAGCGGAGTTCGCATGATGGTGTCTGCTCCCCGATGAGATCAGCGAGGTATTGTGGTTGCTTTTGGTCGAAATCACTTCGTACAAGAAGCACCGAGCCCGCGTGTTTTTATGCAAAAAAAAACATCGACAGTTCCTGAAGAACGGCATTGTGCTCCTCTCGTGTTGGGTCACACGTGTTTGTCGTGATGAGGTTTCCCGTCATTGAATGGTACGTGTGTTATCTGCAAAACAAAACGAAGATAAAGATCGCCCATATAGCCTTCAACTGTCGGGGAAAGAACTATGAAGGCCGGCACGGCACGCGGAGGAGGTTGGTGAACCTACACCTCGCCCGGCCACCTTTGTATCCCCAACGCTGATGTTTACACAGACGACCACGTTACTCATTTGATGCCGAGTCGACCTAGGTGAGGACCACGACCGGTAACAAACAAACAAAACGAAATCACATTCGCCAATTGTTTTGTTGGCATGATTCGTCGCGCGGCGCATAACCACTGGCCGCACCTACACAGTCACCTTTTGGCACCACAGCCGCATCTGAAAGACAGGGGAGGGGAACGTCCGTCCCGCGGGTCGTATGAGGCCCGCGAAATCATTTGGTGTGGCCCTGCCAAGGCAACCGCAGGCGGGACTCGAAATTCAACAAATCTAGGAGCAAACCTGGAAAAGCAGTTGCGAGTAGCAGCAACATCATCAGTACCAGCTAACATCACACGCCTCGCCAAAGAGAAGCAGTTCCGGCCATCACATAAGGGGTGAGTTAATGAAACGTTTGACCAAATATAACAAGCTAATTTTTAAGCTGATAATTTTCTATGGCCCGCGAATGATGTTATCAATTCTCAAATGGCCCTTGGCAGAAGAAAAGGTTCCCCACCCCTGCGACAGAGGCCGACGGAGGAGGCCGCTTTCAATGTGACACCGAGCCGCGCATGGGGCAACGTGCCGAACCGAGCGTTCGCTGTCTGGGTGCGGGGGGAGGCGGATGGAGGAGGAGCGGGCGATGACGGTGGCGGGGGAGCAGAATGGGGGCGGGATGGTGTGTGGGTGAAACGGAGTGAAACGGGGACGTCAAGAGGCAACAGAGCGGCGCTTGTGTCTTTCGCATTCCACTTTCAGCTGGGTGACATTCCTGCAGGGGGCCCCACACTAATGTGGGCGAGACCACTGTGCCGTGAACTCGCGACAACCACAGTTCAAGTCCCGGCCACGGTGAACACCGGTGCCGAGTGATGTCTGAACCGGTTCTGGGCACCTCTTTCACAGTTTACCCATCGATCGGTACGGTAAAACGAGGTGGAATATGGTGAAATGTCCGCTATGTTTAACGTGGCTTGGGAAGGAGGCCTTCATCGAGCAGTGTATTGACAATGGGCGGGAACTTATATCATAATTATTGTTACGATTTTTAAGATAGCTGGTGCGGTGCTAACCGCGTGTTGTTGCAGCACCCAACTCACGAGTAACACGCGATGCCATTTCACGTGACGTCACGCTATCGGATTAATCCGAAAATTCGTGTCGGGGCATGTTTTTTGCATTTTTTGGACGGAGCCACAAATCAGGAACACGTGCATCCAGATTGTGCGTTAGTGTTAAACTAACAAGTCGATTGTAAAATAAATCACTCCATTGTTCATTGTAAACATGTTTGTTCACAGTGCACGGGGAATCCCATTGCTTGCGAAAGAATGGATTTATTGTCGATCCTACGGTTAGCTTCACAAAAACTACATAATTATTATGAGTTGGGGAAGTTTTGCAGGAAGTGAAATGTGGGTCAGGGAAATACAACAAAAAAACACACTTGGCTGCAAACGGGAGGAAACATGGCAGTGCGCACGGCAGACATCTGTACAGACACCCGCTTATCTCGACAGCCAAAGTAACCGCCGCATGAGTAAAATAAACACTCACAAGCGGATAAGAAGAGATGAGCCCATGCCGAGACGCCACATAACAAGCCACGGACAGTGAGTGCGCCTCTCCGCTCAATAAATCACGGGCAAGACCCCTCATTCCACTTATGGGGGAGGGAGGGAGGGTGGGTGGATCTGAGCCAGCGAGCTGAAATCCCACATTACCATGGCAGGAGCCAGTTCATCAACACTGTCGACCGTTTTTTTTACAAAAATTAGAAGTATTTACAGGAGCTTTGCGGTCATCAGACGGTCGTCGGGGTGGCGTCTCTCGCCACGTGGTCGGAAATTACGTTTACAAAGTGCACCCCAAAAAGGCGCCGTCAGCTGCACAACTGGAATACGACTGGGGAAAATAAGTTCAAGTTTCAAGTTCATTTATTAGGTATAGCCATGTGAGCCATTCGGCTCTTGAATCGGGTGCAACCGCAACAAACAAAAAACAAAAACATGAACAAGAAAACATCTTAAAGTGACTATGTGCAAACAGAAAATCCAAGAAAAGACAGAAAAATATTGCAGAAAAAGCACCGTACACCAACACTGTGTGCAAAAATCCCAGTGGGATGCAAGTCAAACAACAACAACAACCACAAGACAACTTAGATTAAGGCCATCAGTCTAACTCTGTACTACAACAAACAAACATGGCCAAACCAAAAGACTTTTCGAAAATCACCAAAATAAAGCCATAAAAGCAATGTAACGGTGGTCATAGGAACTGTGACCGAATTTTCACAATAAACGACGTAAACAACATGTACTACCAAACTCTGCAGCCATAGCTGGCTGCATGAGTCACTCCACAACAACTGTGATAGCATCACTTTTAAAAGGGCACCCCAATGCTGAAGGGTACACACACATCCACTTTTCTCCTGCCCAACCCAAGGTGATTTACCCTGGAGAGATTGGCCAAGGTGACATGCCAGCTAGATTTGAACTTACACCTTGCGATTGTATGCATGTTGAACTTCTTTCACACCGTACGTAGCCAACCGCGCTAATCGGAGGTGCGAAGAAGAACAGCAAACTAAACACAAAACGCAGTTCTAAAGACATCTATATTCGTTCTATATTTATAAGAGCATAGCTCCAGTGCCTTTCTAATATATACATCGGAGGGAGAAGCATTTTAAACGGCCGCGAAAGCGCATCTCAAAGTGCTCGATACAGTGACCGTCTTTGTTCGATGGCCACATTGTTGGGTGATTCACCATCGCCCCATTTGGCTGGGCAGGATTTTAGCTGCAAGGTCAATTCAAAGTGTCTCCCTGCTCAATCAAGCATTGCTGGTGGCCCTGGGCCAGCGGAGGACGCTCCACACCCCTGTAGTGGAGGGTTGGCTTTCCATTGGGTCACCACTATTGAAGTCTCACAAAGTGGTACTAGTTTTATTAATATCCTGGAGGGACGATGGCTTAAGTGTAATGAAGCTACGCGGATAGTCCACATGCAGTCGGTTGACATCAAACACTTGGCAAACAAATGTAGGCAGTGGGCTGCGATATTTCAAACAGTTGATCTCATTCCAATTATTTAACATCGTGGTCGTGCAAAATATTTTCGCTTTCTCACGTTGACGCAGTTTTTGTTTTGCCTCGGATTTCCATCTCACTTCATCGCTCGACTTTATTTGACGTATTTTCCTCGTGTCATTTCGCGAGACCCTGGTCACTCGCCCTTGCGAATGACAAACCATCCCGGTCTCTCGAGTTCTCAACGGGTTCGAAGAACATCGACGCGGAACTCCAACACCTGGTTGCAATGTGCGAACGAACGCTCAGCTCGCCAGGGGTTTGTCGTAGGCCTCGGCAAGGTAAGGTAATTGTACCCTTTTTACCGGGTAAAAGGGTAAAGGTAAAGGGTAAAGGTGTCGACATGCCAAGGGGTAAGGGTAAAGGGTAGGGTAAAAGGTAGGCTCGTTGCTTTTTACCTTTTACCTTACCTGCTAAAGGGTAAAAGGTAGGGTAGAGTGATTGTATTGTGGTAAGGTAAAGGTAGGCTCGTTGTTTTTACACTTTTACCTTACCTTGCCGAGGCCTAGTTTGTCGGAAGGGAGGGTGGACGCAAGGAAGCCGGGTCCGCCGTGCGGTCGCGCACGATCCACGCGTAGCCGGCCAATTCAACGCGGAGCGACATGGGGACACGCGCTGGGACGAGCGCCAAGGGGCGCTACGGCCAAGGGCCCCCCCTCCCACCTATCCCCCCCCCCACCTACTCCACTGGTCATGATTTTTTTTTGTCTGAGCGGAGTCTATCACCCGTGGAGGCTCAGAAGGGATGGGGGGCTGAAGAATGAAGCCCGCCCGACAGAACCACGGGCGTTTTTGGGACAGTGGGCCGTTGAATTTAAAAGTGGGGTCAGAATGCGGTTCACTTACCAAATGATGTGTCCCTGGCAGCGGTAAACGGAATAGCGCGCAGCACAGCCACGCCACAATATTTCACGTACTCCTGACACCAGCGACGTGTTTCTAAAGTGTACCGAATGTTAAGCGCAACTATCCCTCAAAAGCCCACTATCCTCAAACCACTTGCCTAAAAAAACTTCGGCCTTGCCGTAGATTATAATCAGTGTGTGGACGCCTTTATCCGGCCGTGTGGCACAGAGTAGAAATGTTGAAAGTTCAAATCTCAGCCCTGGGTGAACTTCGCGTCCCACTGCTCGTATGTGGATGGAGACACTTGTACTTTGATGACCTCGTTTAGCCAGTTTCCCGTCTATTTTACACGGGAGATCCTTTAGATTATATCTGTATGCACACACACACCAAGAGGCAGTAGTGGCGTAGTGCTTAGCGCAATACCCAGCGACCTGAGTTTTTATTTATAATTTCGGACGACGGCTAACCTGATCCGGTCCTGAGCCTTTTCCCACATTATTCATCAACCCGCACTGACCAGCTTGGTGAAGTATAGTCAAAAAGCCCCTATAACCCACACGGGGTGGGGAGACCTTCATCCAGCAGTGGATTTACGAATGGCCGTACGTGCGCGTGCGTGCGTGGACGGGAGTTGCCACTATGGCGGGCTGCGTGCGGATATCCTGAATAAGCTGCTCAAGACGTGCAAATACTCCTCCTCGCAGCTCGGCTGAGCAGATTTTTCTCTGTCACTTGAATATATCCCTACCCTGCCATTGTGTTTATGTTAGGATTACATCGGGTA
The DNA here is from genome assembly GCA_014621495.2 of Entosphenus tridentatus. Lineage (NCBI taxonomy): Eukaryota > Metazoa > Chordata > Hyperoartia > Petromyzontiformes > Petromyzontidae > Entosphenus > Entosphenus tridentatus. Next base: position 6,672,233 of record CM025616.2, on the reverse strand, counting down.
GTACAATTCCAGACAGCGTGGCGCGGTATTATGAGAGTGTCGTACGGCAGGGCGTTTATATTTCGCGTGCTGGCGTGTGGGAGGCCACGCGTAGCACTGCGCGGTTCACGGCCACGTGCTGCCATCGAGGCTGCTTGCCCCTAAACCTCAGGTGGTTAATTCATCAGCGTGGGTTCACGCGAGCATGACTGAATGTCAACATCTTGTCCGGAGTTTTGCTCGTGTGAAACCGATGCTTCTTATAGTATGCACTCTCGGAATGCCGTGTGGATAATGGAATGTGTATTTTTTTTTACGTGGAGGGATAAATGTGTGTGCAATGGACAGTTTCGTAAATTACACCACTATATCGTCAGAGTTGTTTGTGTGTATATGCTTAAGTGGTGGCGATATGTTAACTACCTAGCCTGGTTAGATCCCGATCCTGATGCCCGTATGTTTGTAGTTTGCTTGTTTTCACCGTGGTCGATTGGATTTTTGTCCGGGTCCTCCGCTTTTTCCTCCACGATTTCAGCCACTTCATTGGGCTACCATTTGTGGTGCCAAAGAGCGATACAGCTCAGTGGGCCTTACTTGGTAAAATAAAAAAAATAGTTCATAGTAAAATCTTGATTTGAAGCTTTCATAACTGCGGGAATCCATACTCTTTGGTTCTTTCGGTAAAGTAACGTAGGTAGAATAATCAAATAAAATAAAAAATAATATATCACGACGTTTCGATCACAACACAAGCGGTCGTCCTCAGGCGGAAAAAAATAAATCCACACGCAGTACATCCCGTCCATATTCATATATACACTGCTGGCGAGTAGCGCATAGAGGGGTCAAGTAAGGTGTATTTTGTTTAACCAGGTTAGAAACTCAACAGACCAGGACGAGTCTCATTCGCAAGAGTAACCTGGGTTACCAAAATAATAAACGCAAAACAAATAAAACAGAGTACAGCAATAACGCCAATATAAATCAGAGCAAAAAACAGCCGTCTCGCATGAAGAAATCGCAAATGTCAAATCAATTATTCATGAACGCTTAGCAGCTTGCTTGAAGTGTCGTTATTGCAATGTCAGCGGGCATATTCCATGCGCACGCACGCCGGTGTGAAATCGATGAGAAAACAATCGCAGAGCTGAGTCGGCCCAACACCGCGACCCTCAACAGCTCGATACGACGAAATGTGGCACCAACGCCACGGCGGACACGTGGAGGTTCCGAGAAGATGAGACTCGTCCCACACCCCCCCCCCCACTCTCCAACTTCCATCTCTCTCTCTCTATCCGTGCCGATCCCGTGAAGGGCGCTGTCACAGCGATGGGACTGTCAGCAGCACCCACCGTTCGATTTCATCTCCCGGCGCTGGCATTTGGAATCACTGCATGAGTTTCTCAAATCCCCCCACCACCACCACCCCACCACCACCACCACTCCACCCACCGCCTGTCCGCCCAGCGGCGTAACGAGTGGGTTTAACCCACATTGAGTCGATCGGCGAGTCGCGCGTGGTGATGTGAAGCGTGGGTCCCCTCGCCCTTTCCCGCTACGTGTGGGGTCAGCGTGACAGACTAAACCAATGCCTCCCTACTTTTTGGGGCTTGCTCTCTCGAGCTACGCCCACCTATTCCAACACGTCCCGAGACCCTTCCGGCCTGCAGTGGCGTGCGCACGCAATTGCAGGGCCGCGCCTTTACCTTGACCGCCGAGCGGTGGCTGTGCGTATAGTTTATCAACCCAGCTCACAACGCCCCCCCCCCACCCCTTCATTGCCACGCTTGCACTGCGGATGGCACACCCTCGTGTGCTCACTCTGCTGTCGTAGCCCGTGTCAACAAACTCACGTGACCGTGCTCCGGCTCAAGCAGAGGAATACCCATGCCGAGAGAGAGAGAGTCTATAAATAGCAACGCGGTGCAAAATAACGACAACAAATTAAATCAACCCCGAATTTTCGAATCAGAACGCCGCGCGCGCGCGTGTGTGTGTCTGTGTGACCTTCAAATGAAATGTACAGGGCTGTACATAATGAGCACATGCTGTACAGGGCGGTCTTGATGTCTTGTGACCTCCCCCAATTAATTAATTGAATCCCAGCATTTATTTTATTTGCATATTCGTTAATGTGTAAAATAAACCTTACGCACAATATATATGACGTTTTAGAGCAAAGGCCAGTAGAGATGGGCTGAGTGACTGCACTCTACATCACGGGGCCTGATGACAATTAAATACAAAAAGAATGGGGTTTTTTAAAATTGTAAGACAAATGAGACAATTGAACATCTGGTCCACTGATGATCATCAAAGTTTTTAAAATTGACCAATCATGACCTCCATTACGTCTGTCTTACTCTTCCGTGCTGACCGGGCTTTACGGAAGAGATGGGCCTCCCCACACTTGACCCCACTATGCACGAGCTGGCGAGCAGTCGCCTGATGAAGCCCCATCGACACTGCTGGTCGGGCAGAGGCGGAGAGGGGGGCGAGATGCGCTCGAACCGGCGACCTTTGAACTGCAGGCCCGGCGTCATGACAGTTGCCCCCACGTTCATTGCTCCAGACATGTCTACATGTGCGGCAAACCGGTAACCGTTTTTTTTTTACTGGTAACCGCTTTATTTTTTTTAACCGGTTCTCCCATGCTGTTACCAGGAACGCAACATGAAACCGATTATAGTGATCCGAGTATTGGGCGTTGCGTGAGGTGTGTGTGGGCCCCATGCGTCGCGTAACGCTCCCACCTGCTCACCCATTAGTTGCACGCCTGCGCCTCGTATACAGGAGGTTGTGGGTTCGATCCCAACTCTGACGTCTGTATATTTGAGGTTTGCGTGTCTCTCTCTCTGGCACCGTGATCGCGTGTATTTTTCTCAGGGCCTTCCGTCTTTTCCCCTGTAGAAACATGCGTTACGAATATATGTGGCGGCTCTAAATTTCCACATGATCAGCCACTTCGTTGAGCTCTCGTATGTGGCCGGGTCGCTTCTGAAAAAAGAGCTACATAGCTCTGTGGGCGTTAAAGTTTAGTTTTATAGTTCACTCTTCACTAAAGCGACTCCCGCTTGTTTGAATCGCCCGGCGGCCAGCGAGGTTGTAGCGGGGGGGGGGGCAGCAGCGAGAAAACACGAGGCACGTGGAGAGCGACGTGACTGCGCTATACTCGTCTCAATTACCCACGACCCGACAACGGTGCAACCTCGTGCTTCAATTACGCCCGCGGACTCAAAATGTCGCGTTCTCTTTCTCAGCGACAAAACGGTGTTCTAAAATTTCAACTAGCAAGCCCGCGCACGTCCTTTGGATATGTCCCTCCGTTCGTCCCTCCAGCCAGCCAGCAAAACTTGTTTCCTATACAGTGTCAAGGATGATTCGTGCATTTCTATGCCTTTTGGACTATCGGCATGGAGGCACAACATTTGCAGTTGCTTTCTTCGTTCAGAAATTTCCGACCCCGATGGTTTTTCAAGAACGACTCGCTATCCGTTGTGGAAGAAGCTTTGAAGAAGCCGTTGAAGGAGTGTGGAGTGACGCGTGCTCGGAAAGGGGGAACCCGCGGATCCGAGAATGCAGGCAGGTGAACGACGCCGTTGAATCCGTTCAGGAGAGTGGTGCTTGGGCAGAGCGCGTCGCGGCGAGAAGGGGCGACGATGACCGATGGTCAAGAACAGCAACGGAGCGGGAGCCGAGCAACGCAACGCGTCCCGAGAGGACGTCCAGCCGGGGAGACGGAGCGATGAGATCAGTTGCGGGTAAAGGTGGCAAGTTGGCCGTTTCACCCGCGGGATCACGGAATGTGGCGGCGACTTGGGGAAAGCCTTCATCCAGCAGTGGATTGACCGTGGCTGATCATGTTGAGCCGTTAAAGGGACTCTTTCACGCGGCGGGCTGTGCATCAGAATCTTTCAGAATCTGAATATTTATTTATCCCGGAGATATCCGATGAGCTATGAAGCTCTTTTTCCCACAGACGTCCAGTCTGGGACGGGTCAGAAAGTTACAACAAACAAACAAACAAAAAAACGCTCTCGGAGTGCATGCCGCGGTTGTGTCAATGTTGTTTTGTTGTCTTTACACAATGAGCCCCTACAGCTGTGGCTGACCGAGGTGCACGATCTAAGCTGTGTGACGTTGTGTTGCTTAGGCAGCTGTTGCTCATTACACTCAAACTGTGCATTTTACTTCTCCTCCTACAGCTCAGAGTTGAGACGTTCCCGGCTTGTTATGCGCGCTGTTGGCACACCCACTTAAAGTTTGCCATCTCTGGGCCTGCGCGTGCAAGTGAACGTATTGGGTGGTTCCGCAAAGTAGTAAAGCTTCATAGTCAACATTTTAAAATGAACTTTGAGGGTGATGCTGTTCGATATTTCTCGGTTTGAAAGAAGCGATGGTGATTATTTGTGGAGTAAGAGTGCTGCGAAATTGCGGAACCAGGGAAGGGGCTCACGCTCATGCTGCTGATGCTGCTGATGCTGCTTCATCACCATTGCAGCACGTGGCTGCCTTCACGTCCACACCGCGCGCGTGGGTGGGGGTGGCGCGACGCCTCCGGGGTTGGGAGGTCAGATAGGAGGTCAGGAGGTCAGATAGGAGGTCAGGAGGTCAGATAGGAGGTCAGGAGGTCAGATAGGAG
>CM025616.2:6642734-6654313 GCA_014621495.2 Entosphenus tridentatus | reverse complement strand
CCTCGGGCAACTTTGGAAAATTCCTCGGGCAACTTTGGAAAATTCCTCGGGCAACTTTGCAACATCCCTCGGACTAGCTCTTCGTAATTACGCACCTCCGCTCGGAGTGCGCTGGGGACTACACGACACATTCAATGTTCAAGCAACTGCAGGAACTGAAGCCTCGTGTGGCGAGTCCGAGGCTTGAAGGCGCGCGTCGAGCAGCGGGGGGAGAGAGAGGGGGAATTTGGGGGGGGGGGGGTGCAGGCGATGACACAGCGCCACGTGACGGACACGCGGTGCCAGAGGCAGCAGCAACACGGAGCTGATGTGCCACCCGCTCTCAAAGCGAACGCCATGAAGTGCAAACCGCTACCTCCCCCCCACTACCTCCACCATTGACAATGTTACACAATACCAACTAGGACGACTACGCCTCGCGTCAACATCGGCGTGAATGTTATGCTCATCTCAGAATTAAATACGATTCGAGGTTTACCGCGTCTAGTTCAGCTCGAGCGTCATCCGTGTTCGCATCACACTTGGTCTTCTTTAAACTGATTCTTGTCGTGTTCAACTTTTGTCATTTGTAAACCCATTGTGCTTTTGCGGCCCGGCCTTCAGAGCAATGATGCATTGAACCTGCGACCCCCCACCCCCCCACCCCCCCACGTCGCTCCTTCGCCTGCCACACCGAATTTCCCGAAGCAAATAACCTCGCCCTTCCACGCGACGACCTTCAAGGGCCAAACTTGCGCAGCCTTACAACCCCCTCCCAGTCACGGGAGAAAGGAGATTTGTGTGGGGGTTGGGGGGGTTCCTTTCTTCTTCCCGGATGCTCCGCTTTTGCTCCCACGTGTATCATAAACACGCCGCCGTCATTAAATGGGCCGAAGACTTCGTTGGGGGGAAAAACGACCCTCCTGAAAAACGAGTCATACGACTTCGAGATGGCTTCCTGGATAAATATTATAATTCGGGGCAATTGAAGCGCGCAACCAAAGATGTTGAAAACGGGTTCCGATTCTGCTCACGGCCAATACCGGTGATGGTCATCTGAAACCAGTACCTGGTCTACCCCTCGGTACTCCGCCTCAACAAACTGCGTACCTGGTGCCGTGTTAAGACATCGCTACTGGGGTGACGAAGGCGACCGGGCGGTGGCGCTGGCAATCCACCCCGTCGCGTACCGTGCCAGCCTTTATTAGGTGCTCGCAAACAGCACCTGCCCCAACAGTCTGTTTAGGCTGTACGGGCAGCGGATGGCCGAGCAGGCGGGGTGACCACCCCGACGCGTTGTGTGAGAACCGTGGCGGACGCCGCAAGGCTGCGGACAGAGCCAAGACCTCGGTGGTGCCAGCGCGGCGTCGTCGCCCCCCGCGGGTCCGAACGTCTCCTGCGCTTGACCGAACGCGATCAGTCGATCACTCGCTACGATAGCTCTTCAGCCATTGGTGAAAAAAAAGACGCAAAACTGTCGCAAGGAATGATTAAAGAGACGGAAGGACAATGGGCTCTTGTGTTTTTAACGTGCGGCATCCTCACCAAGTCTCAAGACTTTCCCAGGAGGATTGTGTTTTGCTAGGAAGCTTTGGGGGGGGGGGATAGCCCCACACATATGCAGGGAATTTTTTTTTTTTTTAACCAGGAGATGAGTAATACATCTACTCGATGTGCTAGTTTACTCACCAACCTGTGCTTATAATTCAATATAGAGGCATGCCTGGGTGATGTGGCTGGTGTGCCGCATGCAAGACAAAAATAGGATTGCCAATGGGCTCTCGTTCACGACGCATTGCCCTGCAGCTCACGCTCCTCTCGCCTGATCGCTGGCGAGCTGGCTGGCTGGCTGGCTGACTGGCTGCCTGGCAAGCTGGCCGAACGGCTGGCTGGTGGGCTGGCACCGTGACGGGCTGACTGGCGGGTGCGCGTGATGAACACAGTGATACATCAGACTCGAGGTGGGGCTTGAGGGTCCAAACACGGCGACTGAATCCTGCCGGTAAGAGGGCAACGCTCAAGACCAGCAACCCAGGGGGGTCATTTACCTCCGGCGTCCGTATCCAGCCAGGGGCCCCCACGTGCTCGACTTACAATCGGAAAGGCTGCGAGTTCAAAATCGTGGCCGGGAACGTGACCTCGGCCAAGCGTTCCTCCACGATCAATAAAAACGAGGGCCACTTTATGGGAGGTCAACGGTAGTTGTCTATAAATACAGCGGCCCTCGTCCAAGGGAGTGTGGGAATTTCACCACCAGCTCAGGGCTGCGAAACGAGTGAAGCGAAGCCACGGTGCTCGTTTTAAGCGGGGAGACCCGTTTGACATTTTGACTCTGACCTCCAACATCCATTTGCCAAAATGTATACTTTTTTTTTTAAATAACAAGGAAGAGAACACTGAATTCGAGCTATTTTGGTATATTTTAAATTGGTTGTACACACAGCTTATGTTGTTAGTTAGGTGACCTGAACGTGGTTATACGAAAGTGCCTCCCTTTGGTGCGAAGGAGACGGCCGATCGGAGAGCGAGTGCACGTTGTTTTGCAGCAACAGGAATCACAGGTGCAAGGGCCCAAGAAGGCCACAGACAGAAGAAAATATTTCAGCAAACCAACTGTTCAACGGCCACCACTGCATGCTGTTTGACTCGCAGAAAGTTGTTAATAAATTAATCTATTTCGAACGCTTTGAAACTCACGTTGAAAGTGTTTGTGTCCGTCCATCATCAACGGGGGGGGGGGGGGTATCAGAGTAGGGTGTGCTCGTGAAGAGGATTCATTCCGAACGAAATTTGACTTATAAAGTTGGGATGCTATTGTCGACTCACCCAGCGGAAATTTGGCCAAATTTCTTCAGGTGTTGCTCAAGACTCGGAAGACAAAAAAACCGGTGCTAAAAGGTTTTGCCTAGACGGCCAGGCCGTGGGAGCTGTGGGGGATGTGGGGGATGTGGCGGCCCGGGTATGTCCACCCCCCCCCCCCCACCGGCAGTGCCCCACCCCAAGCCCCATGGCCTTACGGCAGCGGACAGAGACTCGTCCTGCACGCCTGGCGCGGATGATGCCATCGTCACCGCCGCCGCCGCCACCGCCGGTTAAGAGCTGCACGTTGCGACGGACTGTGACCGAGTGACCGAGTGCGGCAATGGATCTCGGGGTTCACCAATTCAGCTTACCACCGATGTCTGCTTTCCTAAGTCATCTAAAACGAGAATGCGTTTGACGCGGACTACTCGAGGCTGACGGCCGTGTTCCACGGCAGCTCTCTGGATTACATTTGACGACGGCATTGCGCTACGCGACCGTCGTGGCAACATTGACAACGCGAACGCGATTTACAATTCGTCACGGTACCTCAAGCATGTTAAGGGGACGAATAAACAGAACACAAAAGAAAACTCGATTTAAATAAAAACTCTAAAGTATTGGTAGTTTCATGCACTTTGTTACGTCACACGCAAATTGGTTTCCTACTTGATTTTTAAGTCAAACGTACGGAGTAACAACGGAAGTGTTAGGCTATCGTCAGCTTCTGTTCAGTTGGGGGGGGTTGGCGATGATCGAGCACGGTCGAGCACGGTCGAGCACGGTCGAGCACGGTCGAGCACGGTCGAGCACGCGCTTTTCACTTGGCCGAGGAGTTGGCTTCGTTTGGACGCAGGGCGGCAGGAATCATGCTCTTCACTCTGCGGCACAAAACAGGGACTCAACATCCGCGGAGTCGGTCCGGTTCCACTGCGTCCCGGGCCAAGCGTCCCCGACCGTCGGTCGCCACCCTTCGATTAAGTGGCCGTTGGGACACGGCAACCGAGACGCGCGATACAGCAGCGTCGCCCTCTTTCACAAAGCGGGGGCGGCGGGCTCTCCTGGGTTATGTGAAGACGTCCGTGAAAAAGAGCTTCATAGGCTCTCCAGGACAAATAAAGATTCTGATTCTGACGTCAATTTAAGTACACCAAAATATACCTTAAAGCCATTTACATTTTTACGAATCTAGAATGACGTTGGCAGCAATTTAGCAACAACGTGAATAAGGCCGAGCAAGAAGGTAAATGGCACTGAAAGTATTTAAATGTACAAATATAAAATACATTCCGAAAGGGTAAGTAATCCATTTTGGCAAGTAGAGGCAATGGACAAACATTTTCACGAAACATGATGTCGACAAATTGAGTTAAGCCAGGATGATCAAATTAACACATGCACAACAGCTGTTTCCATGCAAACTCGCCAAGTTTTCTTAAAACTCAGCTCGGGATCGGGATTGAATTCTGACGTGGTTGAGAAGCCAAGTGATTGCAGAACGCAACATGGAAGCTGACTCCCAGCATCAACTAAAAACAGCGACTTCTCTTGTTGACCTTGCGTCTGCTGAGACCAGGGGTTGGCAACCTTTCAAAGAAGAGTAATTTTGTTTTGTTTTTGTCTTTAACAAAAAATGTTTCGAGAGCCACATCACACGCAGAGCTACGTGCACACAAACACAGCGGCAGGTATACGGCAGATGACAAACACATTCCGACTTCAATAAAAAAAAATAGGTGATGGAATAAACTCCGTCTCTTCCCTTTTTTTCACATTTAGTTATTCTTTAACGATACAGTTTGACTAAACATTTTATTGCCACGAAGACATTCTGGACATCACTGTCACTGATGTCGGCCGTGGCCAGGAATCGAACTCAGGAGAGGCCGCATTGGCGACGCACCGCACTAACCACCGCGCCGTCGCTCAGCCAAACAAATTGCGGTCCACGGAAATTGCATGCGACGCAGTTGCTTCCAGCCGCCTAACCCTTGCTATCTCGGCAGATGGACGCCACTAACCGTACATCGCACGGCAAGCGGGCCTGCTGCTCGCCCCTGCCAGGCCATAATGGCGTGCGACGCAGGGCGGCGAACCGGCGAGACAGCGAACGGAGCTCGCCAGAGTGCGAGCGGCCTGCCAAAGCGTCTCTTGCGGCGCATTTAAAACACGGCGCTCGTGGCGAGGAAATATTGTTACACTCGCTGAGCGAGAGGTGGGTTTGAAAGCAAATCGTCTGGGAACGAATGCGGCTCGGGGATCTGTTACCGTGCCGTTGCATCGTCCACTTTCGCTTGAACCAGTGCCAGGTAATGGTCGACCTCGGTCTGGGGTGAGAAACAACACGGTTACATGTGTGCAACTCAACACTAACCACGCACACACTCACAAGACACACACTCACGATACAAAGATAAAAATCTCCGTATAACCTTAAAATAATGTTGGGGCAAATGCTGTTGGCGAGCACCGACTAAGGCCAGAACGGCACATGAAGGGAAGGGTGGCCAGCACCACGCTTGCCGCCTTTGTCTCCCTAGTAGCGGTATTTTTACACACTGCACCAGGTTCTTATTTTAGGCTGAGTCGACCTAGGGGAGGCCCAGAACCGGTTCAGATAATCGCCATTGGTGTTGCCCATGAACGGGGACCTAACTCGAGTCATCAGGTTCGTAGCGCAGCGCGCGAACCGCTACTCTACCGCTCCCCCCACACGCTCACACACAATACACACACACACATCGGAGGGCGAGTTCAAACCCTGGTTGGGTGGATTGGACTCAGGCAATCATCCCCCCAGGGTTTATAAAAACGAGTTCCACTTGGTGGCAAATTCAACAGTGGTTGTCCTATGGCTACACTCGCCCCCCACCATAGGAATGTGGAATTCACTCCACTCGCTCTGGGAGGGCCGTGGCAGGAGATGAGCAACGCCCTGCCTCGATGCCTCGGTGCTCGTTTGTACTGGAGACCACTGGGACTTTTGAGTGCCTCCAGGCGCCGAATGTCGGCCTCTCACCTTTTTCTTCTCGTAGGCGATGGGGACACTGAACAGAAGCACCACACCTGGTGGAGAATTGGAGAGAGACACACACACACCGGGGTGGTGTTATTATTGTTCTTGCTTACCCAGTCCCAGGACTCTCGTTGAGGAGGGCCCCGTGCTAAGATTTTCGCAGTGGGGGTGACGAATGAGAGTCACTTTTTCACACTGGGAAAACATTTAGAAATGATGGTGTGGGACGGACAATAGTGGGTTGGCGATTCTCAATCAGCGGGGGTGTGCTCGCCATGACTCGGGCCTCCTGCGTTATCACCACGCGGTGGTGACGTTTCTCCCAATTGCTCAACAAAATAACGACGCTCCAGCGTGCCACGAAACCCACGGTGACGCGCCGTTTGATTTTGGTCGTGGGTTGCCGTGTGGTACCAGCTCAGCTTTTACGGAGCATCTTGTGGTTTTTTTCGGTAAAGTCACGTAGAAGGGAAATAATAATATAATAAAAATAAAACATGTGACTTTAACGAAAGAACCAAGAAGATGAATCCCTGCAGTCACAAAAGCTTTAAATCGAAATTTTACGGAGCAGTTAACGTTCGGTCGTGTTGGAGTGAAGCCCAAGATGAACTGCTCTCTTTATTCAAGTTTCTTAGAATATAGATCTCCGAGTTGATTTGTAAACGATAGGCTCACAGCTACAAACCAAGGATGTATAATATACACGTAGCTAATGGAATGCCAACATGTAACAAGACATTGTTTTTATGTTGCACACGCATTACTGTGATAGGCTGAAAATTAGGTCATGTGGGCATAACAGCATTGCCATAATCAATGCCTCTGCAAGAGATTAAATGGTGGCCAACTGCTGAATTGGAGGCCACGAACATGCTTTGCTTGTTCTGTATGCAAGTTAATATGACACTTGCCTTAAATGATTTACTTGCAACATTTAACAAATCTTGTCCTCGTCAATGCCTAGTGCTTCTTTTTTGGTTTTCCGAAGCATATCCAGGGCAAGAATGATTACAAACATCTCCCCTCCCTGTCTGGCTACGGCGAGCTACATGGACGAGACCATCTAGGCAAGAGAATGGGGTAGGGAGCGGGGTGCTCTCGGGTCAATCGCAGCTTGGTCTTTTGTTTTTGCATGAAAATGAGCTGCGATTGCAAAGCGTGGCACACAACAACGTGTCGCTCTGTTGCAAACCCAAAGTGGGTTTGTACAACATGGGCGATTGTGCAACCATCAGAGAGTAAAGTCAAATCAGAGGCAATGCCAGCTCTGGCAGGGAGCAATCGAGCGAGCAAACGAGCGTGCGTGCGCGTTACCCAGGATGAGGAGAGAGAGGCCGTTGAACACAGATCCCACGTACGTCATGAGCCAGAGGACGCCGGCAAACTGTACGACAGAGAAAGCACAAACTTGTGAGAAGAAAACAACATCGCTGGACTTGCTCCTTGAGCAGTTACACCCACACGTAAAATAACCACTGCTGGAGTTCAGACGAACGGTTGGCTGGGGGCGACAGACACCGCCGACATCGCTGCCTCGGAGGCAAAAATCACGGGAGGAGCAAAACTCGGCTTGCCGTGCCACCATCTCCTGACCACCACGCTCAGCAAGTGCCTCAACTGTATTTTACAATTCCTCGTTGAGCAGTCCTGCACGAGATTATAACTTGCCGGGCAGCTGCCGCTTTGAACACGTGAAAAGTTAAGCCGAGGTGGAGTCTAGCAACTGGGTTTAAAAAAAAAAGAAAAACCCGCACCGTCCCCGTGTGGGGATCCGGACAAATGCACAGGGTACGCCGCCTGCTTACGAACGCACTCAGCGAGATCGTGTCACGAGGGGGGGGAGAGGAGGAATGGGATCATGAGGAACGTCCATCATCGACACAGCAACTGCTGACGCTGCAGGCGAGCCAGATTGTGTAACAACCTGTAGCGGCCCGGGCTTTGAAAGCTAAGCTCATTATCCCGCTCAGTGGAAGGTGCGGATGACGAGCCTAATGCTCGCCACAGCAAATGTGCTCATCGTGGACGTAAAAACCCATGCCCAATATAGCCACCGGCCGAACGAACGCGCCGCGCATTACTCGACGAACGGCGTGCGTGGACGGCGTGTGCATCACCCACCGAGCGCGTGCGGTGTATGACACGCGCACGCCAACTCAAGCCAGGCGCGTCACGCATATCGAATCGCGCGTGTTAGAACCGACTCGCGTGTTCGAACCGATTCGTGCAGGATCACGCGCGAGTTGTGTCATTCTTGAATTGAAGCACTGGGCCGAACCGAGGCAATTAATCAAATCGCAATAACTGTTTTGCGCCGAGGATAGAGCAAGTGCATTGTGGATGAAGCACAGGTGCATTGTGGTATTGTGGTTGCGGTGCCGATACACTGTGAGTGTGGCACAAGTGTTTTGTGGGTGAATATCTGGTGCGCTGTGGGTAGGGTAAGAGTGCAGATTAATTGCAGGCGAGGGAAAATCTATGCGACTGGTACTGGTGTGACGCGGGACTGCCTGTGTGTGTGTGTGGTACTGCAGCGAAACGGGTGCCCTTTGTGTGTGTGTGTGTGGTTCTGGTGCCAAGTGGGTGCGACGCGGGGGGTGGGGGGGGCGGCACCTTGAGCGAGTCAACGAGGTCCTGCACGAGCAGGAGGCGCCGCAGCTCCGTGGCGGCGCCCGTGGTCCAGACACGAGCCGCTTCCACCTGGCGGCTCATGCGCTCCCGCGTCACATCCACGTCCTCCGCCAGGTACGTCCTGGCACGAGCACGCACAAAGATCCCCCGTATAGCCTTAGCAGACTGCCGAGGCAAGTGCTGTCAAGAGAGCACCTCTGACGGCCAGCACGGCACACAAAGGGGGGTTTGGTGGCTGGCGCCGCAACTGGCACTCTTTGTCTTCCCAGTGCCGATGTTCAAATACCACATCAGGTATTTATATTCGGCCGAGCCGACTTTGGAGAGACCCAGGGGCAGGCTTCCTTTCCACTGATAAGGCCCCAAGGCCGAAACTGAAGCCTGGTTCCTGGGAGTGCAGCGTTGTGCATGCACCCCTTGCCAATGCACAAACACAACAAACACACAACCACACACAGTGGCAGGGATGTTACCGCAGTGCTTGTTGTAACTTAGGTGCGATTCAAGACCATCTGCAGTGTCGTCGGCTTGCCTGCAGGCAGGGGACAGGCCGGGCTGCTGCTAAGAGTTAACGCGAGTGCTTGGCACATGCTGTCCACTGCACCAATGTGATGTGTGCTAGCCGCCCGCTGCTCTGCTTGTTGTTTTAAGCTATTCTCTTCTACTTTGTCGTTGTTGTTGCAGGGTGGTTGGTGCCAGCCACCCAATAATGTCCTTAACGAGCCTGCTCCAAGGTGGCCAAACATGACACTGCTGCAGCAGCCAGGTCGTGCTGTACCACAGTAACCTAGCAACCAGGTCGTGCTGTACCACAGTAACCTAGCAACCAGGCCGTACTGTACCACAGTAGCCTGGCTCTTCTCGAGCTCAGTGCTGTGGTGGTGAGATGTTAACTACCTCACCTGGTAAACAGGAGGTCGTGGGTTCAATCCCAACCCTGATGCCTGTAAATTAGAAGTTTGCATGTTCTCCCTGTCCTCCAATTTTTCCCTCCACATCAAATCAACATACATTTAGAGTATTTCGCTGCTATAAATTTCCACATAAGCCACTTTTTATTGCGCTAGCGTTTGTGGACAGGTCGTTTCCAAAAAAAGAGCTATATAGCTCAGTGGGCCTTACTTGGTACAATCAAAATAGTTTATTGTTTTTTTTATAGCTCCTGCGCAGCCTTGCACGTAAAAACAAAGGTCTCGCGTTAACCCTTACCGCAAGGCCAAGTGCTGCTATAAAGCAGCCCCGTCAAGGGCAGCATGAGGCACGAGGGGAGTTAACGTTGGCAGCACCACGAGTCAAAGTCAGGGTCACCGAGGACAGGTTTGCATATCACTTTCCACTGATGCGCAAAACCAGAAATTAAACCTTGGCTGCTGGGATTTCATCCCCGTGCGCTAATCACTGCAAGGCCAGGCCCCTCATAAATACAGAGCCTCAAATGTGTAATTTGTAACATTCATTCAGATTTCCAGTTGATTGTGCGGTGCATTGCTAATGTCGTGACCAATTGCCCTTTACAAACAGGTCACACGAATGAACACAATGAGCAGACACCACGCTCATGCCAACAACAACAACCGCCATTCACCACCAAATGACGGTGGTGGCCTCAACACTGCTCGTGCGCCACGCAAACTGTCCAAGGCCCGTTTGGCAGGTCACAGGGCTGACGCAGGAGTTGTGGGTCAGCTGACCAAGGCGTCAGCGCACTTCCGATGGGAGGGAGGGGGAAGATGAGGAGGTGGAGGACGGGAGGAGGACGGGTGGAGGACGGGAGGAGGACGGGACGGAGGGAGGGGCTCCGTACCGGAAGGGATGTCCGTCCTCGCGCTTCTGCACGGCGCACAGCACGCCGCGGCACACCCGCCACGTGATGGTGCAGGTGAGCATCAGCAGGCCCAGGTAGCCGACGATGGTGAACACGCTGAGGTGCGCGATGGACAGCAGCAGCAACAGCAGCACCCCCAGCACCCCGCCGCTCCACCGCGGGTCCCGCCAGTACACCAGCTCCGAGACTGCCGCGCCGCACAGACACAAAGATCCCCCCCGTGTGGCCTTAACAGACTGTTGGGGTAAGCGCTGTTCGCCAGTAGCACCAACAAAGGCCATATACGAGGGGGGAGGTGAGCGGTCAGTGCCGGCTACCTTTGTCTCCCGAGTGGCGATGATTACGCGCCGCACCAAATCTCAACGAAGATCGAGTCGACCTCAGGGCATTGGGCTTCGGATCATTGGTTCAAATATTCACCACCGTTATTGGTCGTGAGCGGGACTCCGAACTCGGGTTCTCGCACGGGGGGGGGGGGCGTGCGGCTAGGGGCGAGGGTAGGCCGATAGTTCGTGTTCTTACTGGGAGCACGGAGGTGGCACTGCCAAGATCCAAGCCAATTAGAATGCGTCGCAGCCGTCCCTCAGCGCGTACGACCGCCGTGCCACACTTGCCGTCTTCCCAACCCACCCACAATGCACTGCAAGTATTTTAAGCTAAACTAAACTTTTTTTTATTTTACCAGGTAAGACCCACTGAGCTGTGTAGTACTTTTTCAGAAGTGACCTGGCCACAAATGATAGCTCAATGAAGTGGCTTATCATCATGTGGAAATTTCTAACAGTCAAATACTCTAAATGCATGTTTCTAAATGTGGAGGTAAAATCCGGAGGACCTGGAGGAAAAGCCGCACGACCACGAGAAGAGAGACATGCAAACTCCAAATATACAGGCGTCAGGGTTGGGATCGAACCCACAACCTCTTGTATACCAGACGAGGCAGTTAATTTCAAACAGTACCCAGTGTACGTGCCATTTCGCAAATCACCACCCGGCTATCCAGGTGCGGGTTTCCGGGCTGGGACACTGCGTGTCGAACGTTTCTACTCTTTGGAACCTCATTTGCCAGTAAAAAATGTGATATTTGGTTTTTACCCTTTTATCTGGCAACAAAACTGACACCTTTTTTTACAAGGAGTCATGTTTGCACATGGTGTTGGACCTTTTGGCGTCATCTGGTCCAACACCATGTGAGACTAGGCTCTAAGGAAAGCTGTCTCGGGTGTGGCCCAATCAACTTCAAGGACAATGCATACATTATCAGAGTTATGTTTTTTGTTTGCATAGACCACAATACCTGCAGTCATAATGCAAACAAAAAAC
>CM025616.2:6620413-6642634 GCA_014621495.2 Entosphenus tridentatus | reverse complement strand
GGTGGGAGGGTGGAGGAGGGGCGGGGGGGTGGTGGAGGATTGGCGGGGAGGTGGGGGGGTGGAGGATTGGCGGGGAGGTGGGGGGGTGGAGGATTGGCGGGGAGGTGGGGGGGTGGAGGAGGGGTGGGGGGGGGCAGCCTCCAGGAGCACCGAGAGGGGAACGCTCGACTCGCGGAAGCCCGAGCCGGAAGGCCGCGCCGTGATCACAAGCGGCTGAGAAACCGGCTGCTGCGTTACTCCACTCAACTCATTAACGCATTCAGAGCGCGTCTCAAGCCTCCACGGCCGGTTCCTCGATACAAGACCTACAAGAGGTCTCAAGCCTGGCAGCTAACCATCATACATTATAGATCAATAATGCGTATTCTATGTCTTCCCAACAGCCCTCAACACACAATGCACATGATCTAAAGTGTTCATAACACACTCAGCACACTTACATCTACAACCAATCTCAACACTTCTCAAGCAATGCACAACGGTGTTGTTCAACAGGGGCGTTAGATGGTGCTCAAAGCTGAGAGTACCTTGTAGCAACGGTAGATTAAACATTCTTCTGAGGGGAGTGGTGGTGGTGGCTATGCACATGGCCTGTAATCCAGCACTGGAGGCAATGGTTAGTGGATCGCACTATTGTCATCAAACACCCTTCCTGTGGGTGTCAAGGTGCCATACCCCAGCTTGCCAGCAGGCAGTGCAGCAATAATGTGGACTCCACCTGTTCCATCTGTATGGGATAAAGCATTTCCCCCCTCGCTCGCTTGATTTTTCTCCGGGCGGTCCATTTTCTTCCCACACGCAACACTCAATCATTGGCCAATAACACATTAATAGAGGATCGCAGAGCTTGGGCAATTGTTGGCACTGGCTCACCGTGCGGCTGTGTGCCTGCCTTCCCCCCCTGGTTCCTCTTTGCACCTCGAGTCGTCCTCTCTCTACGAGAGCGAGCGAATGCTGTGCGGCGGCGACCCCGTGTTACAAGTTGAAATGATTATTATTCGAACAGGTGCCATTGAAATGGCCACAGTTGACTTCCCACAAAGCGATACTCATTTCTATTCCTTGGTCTTTCCCTCTCATTTTTCCACAATTGTGCTGCTGGCAAAACGTCACAAGACGAAGAATCCGCGTCACCCCGCGTCAGAGGAACGGTTCCCCATAAGCAGATATCAGAGCTTCTTCAGAATTCTCCCTCTTAAGTGACCTCTTATACACACAGTCGGGGGGGGGGGCAGCACTTTCACACTCTCTCCGCTAGAGAGCAATGCAAGATCACGTAACAGCCAGTGGTGGGAATTCTGGCAAGTAACGTGCAAATCCAAATATGGTGGGATTTTCCGTGCAGTCAATGTGACCAGGCTGAGGCCACACAATTGGAGAGCCCCGAATTAGTCGTGAACCACCGCCCGGCGTTAACTCGGCGGTGCCAGCGCTGCGCTCGTACCTCCGAGCCACCCGGCCATTTCCTGCTCACACACTCACTTTACTCAACCCTGGAAGGAACAATTGGCCGAGTGAAAGCCACCACCTTTACAAAACCACAGTGACCAGTGTGGTGAAGTATAGTCTAATAGACCCCCACCACCTTGTGTGCCGTGGGGAGGCCCTTACCCAGCAAGTGGCTTGACAAAAACGCTGTGCATGTTCATAAAGCACCCACGGCTAAAAAGGGGTTTGGCTTTAAAAGCTAAATTATTAAAGCAGAGAGGGCAATGGCTTTGAAGGGAGCAGTGCATTGTTCAGCGGGCTACACATCACGACATTTGACCTCCAACAAATTTGGGAGAGGCACTCCTCTCTAGGCCAGAGAGCACAACGAGTAACGGGACACTGGCACACATATGCCCACATGGATGCGCTCGCACGCACGCACGCACGCACGCACACATACACACAGGCAGCTGTCGGGCCTAACAACTACAGTGAGCGGACGGGCGGTGGGGTTGCTACCACACCCCGGCGGGATTTGTCTTCCTTTGGCACCGCCGGACGGTCACACAGGGCCCAGGACTCGCTTGAGATCTGTCTGGTCAGAGGTGTAGTTATAGAGCACGGAAAAGCGATGTTACCGAGTTACAAGCCCTAATACTGGTCAAAGGTTCACGTGGCCTTCTACCTTGAAAAGGTCATTAATGCAACAAGTACCTCTTTTTCCAGAAAAGTCAACCGTGGGAAGGCAACCATCCTACGGATAAACTACCCCTTGCCATAGGAACGTGTAATTTCCACTGCTGGCTCAGGGCCACCAACCAATGCTCATGTAAGAGGGAAAAAAATGTGAGCTTTTCGCAGACACGCTCTAAATATACTGCCGTAGGAATAGCGGAATTTACACCACTGGCTCTGGCTCCAAAGGGAAATGTACACCGCATAATCTCCGCTCGAGCAGGACGACCACTTTTAAAGTTTAAATCTAAGAGGACGGCGCTGGGCCCAGTTCTAAGCAACAACCCAGAACGCAACCCTCCGTGCCGTGCGTCCCGAGTGCGGGCGGTCGCTCTGCGCGCCGTTTGGTCCGCGAGCTGCCCCCGCGGGGGAGACGCACGCCGAGATTTTCGACTCGCTACTCTTCCCCCTCACCGCTTCCAACTCCGCCCCGCGCGCGCACGGCGACCGAGCCCGAGCAGCGGCCACGGGTTGGGGGGGGGTGGCATCAGAGACAGCTGCCGGCTTTAGCGGCAGGGCCTCCCCCCGCCAAGGCACCCGCCCCATGGGCGCGTGACCGAGTGAGCGAGGGGGGGGGGCGCTGTCCGAGCGAACGCTTACGCAGCACAGCTCGGATGGCAGCGCGCACACCCCTGCGCCGGTCATTCCACGCGCGGCTGGAGTTGCAGACGTAGAGAAACAGAAATACATCAATTAGAGAAAGAGGGGGAAAAAAAAAAAGAACCCTGCAATCAAACACCTACTCGCGCAGACGCAAGCACAAACGGTGCCAAAGTGTCCCTCATGCTTACTTCAAGTCTCATTTGAGCCAGTGCTATAAATTCCCCAATCCTATGGCATGTCTCAGAATCAGAATGAATCAGGATCTTTCTTTATCCTGGAGAAATCCGATGAGCTATTAAACTCCTTGTCACAGGAAAGCCCCCTGCTGACTCAAGCTAACGGGAATTCCAAAAGTCTCGTCGCCTTTCCGCTTAAGCGAGCCGTGGCGGTGCTTCATATCCATTTGTGGCGCCGAATCCGTGACGGAAATTCTACATTCCTATGGAAAAGGTCTCAGTGCTCATAGAACGTGGCCACTGTTGAGGCAAGTCGAGCGGTACTGAACAAGAGATCGGAACGCAAGGTAAAGCAGCGCACTCGTTTCTACGTCGTTCGCATGCTCACAGATGGGGAAAACTCAAGGGCATTGCTGTGGCCAGTTTGCCGCACGGCGAGAGTCGTGGCGTTGCGGGTTTGCGGGGTTGCGACGCGGAGTATAATTAGAACGCTCACGCGGAAAGGCCTGGAACGGCCTGGCACATTCGGCGGGTTCCAGCGGAGGGGATTATGTCGTCGCGCGCAGTGTGTGTATGTACATGTGTGTCATGTGTGCATGTGTGTCATGTGTCATGTGTGCATGTGTGTGTCCGAACATGCACATCTGTGCCCGTGCGTGTGCCCGTGCATGTGCCCGTGCGCGTGTCCATGTCCGTTCATCTGTCCGTGTCTGTGCATGTCCATCTGCGTGTGTCCGTGCGTTTGTGTGTCCGTGCGTGTGTGTGGCTGGGCGTGTGTCTTTGCTTGTGTCCGTGTCTGTGTCCGTGCGTGTCTGTGTGTCCGTGCGCCTATCTCTGCGAGTTTGTCCTCTGCAACCGTCAACCATTCCAAGTTTCGTCGCAGCGAACCCACTCTGCCTGCCGTCCATCCACGCGGCGCCCAGCGGACTAATGCATTGCATGCCCGCGAGACACAGTGGCGGCTTTGGGAGGCCCTTCAACCAGCAGTGGCTTGACCTTTGCCGACGATGCGCAAAAATAAAATGAAACCGGTTCTCACCGTCCATGCGCCGTTCATGGCTACGACGCGAGGAACTAAACCCCGCAAGTACCTCTCTTTTTGTAGTCTCCGTAATCCTCGTCCATCGCTGCTGCCGTCGCCGCTGCCGCCGCCGCCACCGCCTCCCCGCTGACCGAGACCGATCGACCCTCTCGCTCTCTGGTGACGGCGATCACGGCCGCGCGCGCTCACGGCTCCGCATTAACATTCGCGTGCAGCGCTCGCGCTCCGCAGCAGCCGCAGCAGCAGCCTCAGCCAATCGCATGGAGGCGGGTTTTTTTTTCCCGTGTTCTCCAATTCCCCGCCAACCCCCCCCCGCCCGCAACCTTCCCCGTGCAGAAATCCAACATCGCTTCAAAATACGGGTCCCCCGTTTGGCGTAGGGCCGGTGCCGGTCGGAGTGCAGCGAGTGGAGGGGGCTCCTCTTGTGAAGGGCGTGTGTGCTCATGCGCCTGTGTGCCGGTGTGGCCGTGCTTCTGTGCGCCGGTGGTGTGCTGTTGGCGAGCAGCCGCAGTTGGCGCGAGGGTTATATTTGGGAAGCAGCTCAACGGTGTAACGCGCGTCAAGTTTTTAAAAGGAGCCAGCCGAATGGGAGAGCACCCTCGCCTATTTATTTTGCCTCCAGCGTTCCACAAATGGATGGCGGATTCGTTAAGAATGCGAATAAGCGGGCTTGCAGTGCAAGTAATCGGAGGGCAATTATTTCATCATCATCGTCCACAACGACCAATCAACTGCTGGATAATTTCCACCCTAAGCCGTCACTATCCCTC
This sequence comes from Entosphenus tridentatus, assembly GCA_014621495.2. Classification (NCBI taxonomy): domain Eukaryota; kingdom Metazoa; phylum Chordata; class Hyperoartia; order Petromyzontiformes; family Petromyzontidae; genus Entosphenus; species Entosphenus tridentatus. The sequence goes on along the minus strand of CM025616.2, from coordinate 6,637,877 downwards.
ATGATCTTGTGATGCGATGATCTACCCAGCAACTGCACAAGAGCTCATCTCACTGCTCCACCTCTTGGGCGGACATCGTCACGGCACGTTGCCCTGCCTTGGCTTGCCACGCTCGACGCGCCGGCGCATCGAAAAGCAACATCAATTATAGAGATCACTGATTATTGGTCGTGAAAGCCTACATATTAAACTATTATTATAGTAGTGTTCATAAATTTTTGCAGAATTTTGTAAGGCACTTTAATTAAACTAAAACTATTTTTCTTATTTTACCCGATAAGGCCCACTGAGCTACCTAGCTCTTTTTCAGAAGTGACCTGGCCACAAATGGTAGCTCAAAGGAGTGGCTTATCATCACGTAGAAATTTATGGCAGCCAAATACGCATGTTAATTTTAAATGTGGAGGGTAAAACCGGGAGCGGTAGTGTAGCGGTTAGCGTACTGCCCTACGAACCCGGTGACCGGAATTCGATTCCTGCTCATGGCCAACAACAGTGACGATTATCTGCACCGGTCACGGGCCTCAACTAAGTCGACTCAGACTCAAATGAGCACCTGGTGCGGTGTGTAAAAACATCGCCACTGGGGAGACAAAGGCAGTCGGGTGTTGTGTTGGCCACCCACCCCCTCGTGTGCCGTTCCGGCCTTCATAGGTGCGCGCTAACAGCACTTGCCCCAACAGTCTGTTGAGGCTATACGGGGGGCATTTGTTGTAGATATATTGGTGGTGGTGATGATGATGATGGTATTGATATATTGGTGGTGGTGATGATGGTACTGATATATTGGTGATGGTGATAATAGTAATGATACAGTAGATCATCGATTATCCAGTAGAGAGGGGGTGCAAGATTTTAAAAAACGCCGGGTCATCACATCATTACTCAAAATAGCTTATTTTTGCACATTTTTGCATAACATTATGTTTTTAGTTGTTCAGCATGTATTTTTAGTTTTAAATGTTTTTAATATGTGAAATTAGCATAAATAAACATACAAAAAGTCAAATTTATATCCTATATTAAAAAGTTACCGTATATACTGTACAACCATGCTTACCACCCAAATCCCAAAGACTCTGCATGGGGTGACGTACGTAGTACTGATTACAGTCTTTGGAGAGTTTTTTCGGTTTCATCAGATCTGTCCGAAACCGCTGGATAAGGAAGCCGGATAATCGCGCACCGGATAATCGATCAACTGTATATTGGTAGTGATGATGATGATGTTGGTGATTATGATCATAGCACTGATGGTAGTGATGGTATTGGTGGTCGTAATGATGTTGACCGTATTTATATATGCGCGACGTATGTAGAACTTCTTTCACACCGTACGTATCCAACAGTGCCAATCGGAGGTGCGGGGGAAGGACAGACATGATGACCACAGAAAACGATGACAATAACGACGATGATTTGGCATCCACCAGCACGCAGTACAGAGCCCCCGGGCATCTCTGGGTACCTGCTGGCAAGTGGATCTTCTCCAGCAAGGACTGCCGTGACTTTCCATCCTCCGCCTTGGCTGGCAGCTTCTTCTCCACCTCCGGCTGTTTCTCCTCCTCCGCTGCTGCCGCCGCTGCCGCCGCTGCCTCGCTTGGCTTCCCGCGGGGCCTCACCTCGGGGGCGGGCTCCTCTCGCTCCGCGCCACCTTCCTCTGCGGCCTCCTCGATGATCACCGTGGGGGGCCCGAACCCCGGCCAGGTGGGGGGCGGCTGCGACGGACGGAAGCCCTTGGGCTCCTCCTCCTTGTCGTCGGCGGGGGCAGGTCCCGCCGTTGCTGCCGCCGGAGCCGCGACCGGGCCCTTTGGTTCGACTGCGGCGGCGGCCTGCGGGGGAGGCCCTGAGGCTCCACCGAGGGGTTCGGGAATCACGGTGACCTTGCCCGGTTTGGAAAGCTCCTCCTCCTCCACCGTGATAAGGCTCTTCTGGACCCAGGGGGCAGCCGCAGATGCCACGGTTTCCTCCGAGTAGAACTCGTTCTCGTACTCGTCATCGTCATCGTCCTCCTCCTCCTCGCTGTCAATGACGCGGACGGCAGAGGGCGGCGTGTCGAATTTGGCGACGCTCACGGCCACGGCAGGCTCCTGCTGCCGAGGCTGCTGCTGAGGCTGCTGCTGAAGCTGCTGCTTCGCGCTTCCCACTTCAAAGTCCATGAAATCGTTCGCTGCGAAAAAAAAAGGAACGAAAGTAAAAATGAGTGGGCAAAGACAACAGCGATGTCGCGCGTCGCACGGATTAGTAATGTGGAGCACACGAATACTGATGAGTATGCGCGTGGCTACACAATGCTGACGATCACCATCACGCATGCGTATGCGCACGCGATTACACACACACCGATGCACGCGCGAATAAACACGCGCACACAATGAACGGCGGTTCTGCAAAAAGCAGCAGGGGGCAGAAGCCGTTTGCATCCGGTGGCTGCAAAGCACAAACAACTCCGCAGTCAGAGGCGCAGCGACAAGCAAGCGTGAAGCGACTGCGCGCGGCGGCCGAGCCATCGCACCGCACACGCGCACGCCAGGGCGAGCGGTTAAGAGTCTCCGCGCCGCACGCAGTCGGGCGGACACGGCGGTGGGGGGGCGCAGATGGGATCAGTCTCGATGGGGGCGAAGCGATGAAGACACCCCCCGCCCCCCCCCCCCCGCCGTTACGAGCTACGTCGACTACACAGAGCGATGGTGGGCATGCCGGTTAGCCGCACACGCCGCTCGCACTGCATGTCGTCGTTTACCTGTCCCCTGCCCTTTGGCAACGCGAGCGCTTTCCAGAGAGCTCTGGAGCTCGCGCGGCGCTTGAAAAACGACGGCCGTTGCTTCGAGCTCTTCGTGGGCCGTCGTCGGCTCGCCCGTCGGGGCTTCTTGCGCCGTCTCCTTGGCGGCGCGGAGGGCGTCTGGCTGCGGGGCCTCGCCAGAACGATCCCCGCGCGTCTCACCGCCTGCCGGTACTCGCTGGTCCTGCCGCCGCTGCTGCTGCTGGCGATGCGAATCCCGCGCTGCGGCTCCGTCTTCGGACTCCGCGGACGAGTCGCCCGCCGGATCGGTGTCCGTGGAGACGCGGTCCGACGTGCCGGTGGCATCCCCCTTGGCGGCACGCGCGTCGCTTGTGGGCGCCGGCGCCTCACACTCGAGGTGGCCTCCTCCTCCTCCTCGCCCCACCTCGTGGCCGACGATGATCACCGCAGCCGCCGCCGCGCGAGCACAGTTCTCCAGGTTCTGCGACGTGGCCTCCGTGAGGGACCTCGAGGCGTCGTCCTTCACGGCCACCGAAGTCTCCTCCTGCTGGGGCTGCCGCTGTTTCAGTTCACCGCCCGCTCGATCGATGTGTTCAATAGAAATGTCAGAGCCCCCTAAATTCACCTCCCGCTCCTTCTCAAAAGCAGTCTCCTCTTGCCGAGTCACCGGCTTCCCCACCTCGGATTTGTCCTCCACGTGGCTCTCGGTCGGGGCGACCGGGCAAACGCTCCGCACGGTCTGCCCCGACGCCGGCGTCTCCGTCAAAGCCACCTCCGAAGCGGCGGCGATTATGTCGGTGAACGGGACCTGCACGCTCGAGGCCTCCGCGGCTCCCGTGCCCACCACCCGCGCCGCGTTGCCCAGCAGCCCGGCGCCCCCAGGCACGGCGGCCTCCGCACAGACATCCTCATTGGCTTTGCGTGCGTCGGCAGCCACTGCGGTGCCCCCCTCCTCCCGCTGCAGGACCTCCTCAATGGCCAGACGAGAGTCCCCCTTCATCTTCTCCAGGGCCCGGCTCAGCTCCTGCATGCTTCCCTCCACTGCTCTCCTCGTCTCTGCCCGCTCGGCAGCCGCTGCCCAGAGCTCTTTTCCCTCCTCCTCCTCCTCCTCATCTTCCTCCTCGGTGTCGACGTTCCTCTCGTCTGAATCTGTGGCGTCCACACCGGTGGCCTCGGACACTCGCTCCGAGCCCAAGTCGCGTTCCCGCGCCGCTGACTGCTGCGCGGCACAAATGGCCGCCTTCGTGGCAGCTTCCAAGTGTTCGCGTTCTTCCTCCTCCTCCTCCTCGGCAACGCTCTTAGCTGCAGGCGCCTTTTCCGTGACGGAGTCTGCTTTCGGAGGGGCAAACTTCTCTTTCGCGTGGTGACCGTCGAACGCTTCCCCTTCACCGTTCTCTGGCTCAACGGGCTCATCGTCGTCACTTTGCATGCTCGCTACGGCCCTCACTCCTGGCCCAGCGATAGCACCCTCCAGCAAAGGAGGCGCCGCAAGCACGGCGTGAAAAGCATCGCGCGAGCCGGCAGGCCAGCATGCCGTAGCGGCCGCGCCTGAAAAGAGCATCAAGCCACAAACGCCTCCATTAACATCTTTACAAAAGCATTTATTTACACCACGTTGCGATCCAGCGTGCGTGCGTGCGTGCGGACGTGCGCAGCCGAGGCGCTGGCTCGTGAGTGGGTGCGCCAGCGGGTGATGGCCTGGCCAGGCTCACGACCACTCCGGGCTGTTCCATGGGGGCAATAGGCAAAATGCAACACTTCTCAGTAAAATTCTACTCTCTATTCTCTTGCTCGCTTACTCATGAAGGACCGGAAAACACACGCACGTCGAGAGATGACATTAAAATTTCCCATTTTAAAAAGTAAACAAACTGAAAGGGCAAAAAAAATTATAATATTTAAATTGAAAGAAGAAACACGTATGTCCAAAGCTGTAATGAATATATATTAACGCTTTGGCCACCAGCCTCTCGTTTTTGCTCTACGAGAACCACGTTCATAAGCCTTGGCAGCCACCTGACCTTCGCTGTTACATCCCGCATTCTGAGAGTCAAAGTGCAAAACCTCCCAAACAACTCTAGACTCGGCAACACATGTTAGTAGTATTACCATAATTACGACCGTTCAAGGAAAACTCTGGCAGGTCTCCTAACCCTTATTGGCAGTCGGAGGTGACGCTGCTGCTACGTGAAATCCCAAACGAGTTATTTCGAGTGAAAATTTCAGAATTGGAGTGTTTGGCCAATCCAGGGTGCATTTCACGGCATTGTTATTATTCGCCACTGTGTTCCAAATTTTACCGCGTTGCCGTAACTGCGTAGCCGCACGGCATAACCGCAAAAACGTATGCAGCGACATGACTGCATTTCGCAGTACAGAAACAAGGGCAACCACACATCACCCTTCGTTTTTGTCTACAGGCTCTCGGCCACACGGGGTCGTGAGTCACCGTATTCCCATTGCTGTGGTGTGACCCAGCCCAAGGATGACAATACGCAACTGAAATAAAATCCACCGCTGTCCTTCAAACACACACCCGGGGCACGTGACCCTCTCTTCAAAAGCGTAGCTGCCCCTTGGTTTACCATGGTAAAATGTTTTACGGTGAAAACGTACTGCTTCGTGACGCAGACAGCAAAGAGGGAAAGCACAAAGAGGGAAACCATAATCCCCTTAAACAAACTGAGAAATGTGCATCAGCTTGCACAATTTTCAATTGCCAGCTAGCTAACTAAACATTCAAAAAGTGAATGCGTGGGGATGCTGGTTGTTTGACCATACTTCACCATGCTGGTCACTGCAGGCTGGTGAATATACACAGCATCTATACCCACCAGCTTTGATCCCTGCGATGAACTCACGCTTCTGTACAGCATCGTGAGATACGCTTGCTTTCGTAGACACTGTACGTACCGTGAATTATATTATTTATATACAGCACTAAAAGCAATAGCCACAAATCTATAACATCAAGGTAATGCCACACACAAATGAGACATTTGATTTAAAAGATAAATGAAAAGGAAAATTTGATTTCACACTGAAAATGTCAAATGGAAACTGGCCAAACATTGCCGGCAGAGCTCTCTTGTCAAGCTCCACAATCGGCAAGGGGGCTCTGCCGAGTAACCAAAAGGCAAATACTGCATTACGTTAACTGGAGTGTAACATTGCCCAGTACTTGTGGACAAAGTCCATAATTTACACACCCAGTTGCTAACCAAATCTGGATGGCAGTGGGCCCACTCTTGTTCACCTGCGTGCGCGTCCGCAGCGGTCTGCTCCTCGCGTGGCCCCTCCGCGTGCCCGCCGCCTGCGGCTGCCCCCCGAGTGGGCGGCACTCCGGGAGGTTTGCCCCCGAGGTGCGGCTCCTCGGCCACGTTGCCGCCAGCCACACGCCCGCCCAGGTCTCCTTCGGAGGAGGCCACCGGCTCGGCTGCCCGCACACCCTCGCTCGCGGACCAATCGTCTTCGCTGCCCCACGACGCCCCCAGGGACTCCACGGCGAAACCCGGCTCCTTTCCGTCCACCCTGGCGCGCGATTCGGTCTTGCGGGGCGATCGCTCCTCCTCGTGTGACAGCGGCGCCACTTCCTCCACGAAGTCTTCCTTCTCGCCGGACTTGCTCCCGCCACCCACGACGTGTACTCCTTCCTCGCCAGGGCTCGACTCCTCGGTGGAGCTGCTCACGTACGACGACGTCAGGGAGTTGTCCTTCTTGGCAATCGGGACTTGCTTCTCCTCGGAGGAATCAATCCCGGCCAGCTGCTGCTGCTGCTGCTGCTGCTGCACGGTGGTGGCAGCGGCGCTTGGTTTGGGGAACACGTGGCCCAAGTTGCCCGTCACGGGACTCGAGTCTTCTCCGGGACTGCTCTCCTGGGACAGTGAAATCGAGTACTCCATTTCCGTCGAAGGCTGCCGCATCTGCACCTCGTCGCTGGCGACGATCAGTTTGTCCGTGAATTCTTCCGAAATGGGGCTGATCTCCTCCAGCGGGCTGCTCTCCTGCGAGATGGAGATGGTTTCCGCCTCGGAGTACCCTGGGTGGTAGACCACCGGTTGTTTCTCGCCCACATGCGCGTCACGTGGCTTCAGTGCCTCCGCTCGCTCGTCCTTTCTTGGGTTCTTCGTCAAAACCTCCCCGTCGCCTGGGCCGTCGCTCTCCCTCTTTTGCGGAACAGTGGTATCCAGATATTTCTCCTCAGCGAGAAAGATGAGCTTTTCCATTGGCTTGTCGGGAGACGTCGCTTTCTTAGGCGTCTTGTCTTCCGACGGGCTGGTCTTGCCGGACAGAGACCCCACCGCTTCGGGGCTGCCCCGACCCTGAAAGGAAGCGACGGAGCTCTCGGTGAAGAGGGCGGACGGCGTGGGGAACACCGTCACGATGTCGTCCGCGGGGCTGCTGTCGCAGGATTCGATCTGCTGCCCCTCATCGCTGTGGGGGCTGCCCGTGGCTTTGTTCAGATCCACCTCGCTCAGGCCTGCCGTGGCAAAACGTTCGCCGTGCCCGGTCGACAAGTCCTGAAAGACGGATGGCGAGGGGTCCTGGTAGAAAGCCTCCTCCTGGGCCTCAAAGTCGCACGTCCAGTTTTTGGGCATCTCCAGCTCCGCCCGCACACCCGCCGGGCTAACGTCGGACTCGTCGCCTTTCTCATGCGCCAAGATCTCGAAGTCGCTCATTTGCCCCATCTCCATATAGCCTGTAGCTGCTGCTGCTGCTGCTGCTGGTGGTGACTCCGTGGTTCTGGGCTTGGCGACAGCATCAAGGCCAGCCTTGTCGGCTTCCGCGGTGCCGGCGTTCAGAGTTTCGGCCATCGCCCCAAAAGCTGAAATGAGAGGGAGCAACAGGGCGTTGGGGGGGGGGGGGAAACAAAAACTAAAAATAAGTAATAGCCAGGAATTTATATTATTATTGTTGTTATAATTAAAAACAATACAAAGTCTGTACAATAAAAGTGTACGTGCATTCGCTGCACGCACGAATGAAAGTTAAAAAAGTACAATATGAACTATATTTAGTAGAAATGCAAATCCTTCACTAAAAAGGTATTCTATACCCACAGCGGTAAGAGAAAATACATGAGATAAGATCTTTATCTATACACTGATGAATGAGGGCCTCCCCATGCTGTGCCCGTCATATGAGTTGTTTAACCATACGCCACCATGCTGATCACTGTGGGTTGCTAAAGTGAGTTTCAGATAAAACACGCCACGGATGTTTGACTCATGGCCGGCAATACGACTCAGGACCCCGGGTCCACAGAGCAGTGGATAGCTAACCACTGTGCCACCACTCCGCCCTGGGAAAATACAGAAAGTCATTTTCCGAACCGATCCAAAGGGTACCACAAGGAGATACTAAGTTTAGACTAAGTGGACCTAGGCCACGTTCAGATAGATACCACTTGTCAATGGTGCTGTTAATGGCTAGGAGTCAAACTCATGTTGCTGGTAATGAAGAGCAATTAATGAATCAAACAGCATCTTTCCACTACACAACCTTTCAAGCGAATAAAATCATTAGTACTGTACATTTGGTACTGATGCCATTCCTGTACCGCAAGGCTATCAAGAGGGTGCTCTAGTTTCATAGTAGGAGGCAATGTTGCTATGGGTTTCCCAAATTAATAGCTTGCAGGTAAAATAATCAATTGGGAAGCAAATATCACAAGAGCTACACCCGAGATCATTTCAAGTGACCCCTGGGACACACAGTAGAGGGCAGCACTTCCACAGCAGGCCCGCTACATCTGCGCCAGTATTCTGGCAGAACTTTCACGAGAACAGAAATGCCATGGGATTGGTGTGATGGTGCGAGTTTCAGAGTTCCTGTTACAACGCGCATTGCGTTATTTAATTATGCAAGCCAGCAAAATTCGTGTACGAGCTCCCGGACCAGGCCGGAGGACAATCCTCTGCCACCGAGTAGATCGGTGAGAGGGCGGTGGTTTGCAGCGCATCAGCCGAGCTGCCCTGGGGTCATTCCTGCAAGCAGGGGTAGTGGGTGGGCAGGGACAGTCGGGGTAGGGGTGGCATGACTTCACAATGAAAACGAAAATCTCTCTCGGAGGAACAGAATAATAGATGGGGGTTTTTTGTCGAGTCACTTGGGACCCAGACCATCTGCTCACGACACTTGACAAACCGGTTAATCACAGGAGGCTGTCTGGATTCGAACCCAAGGGATCAGCGGTGCCAACTCAGGGCTCCGACCTCCGAGTCACTTGGCCACCTCCTGGGACTTGTACGAACACGTGGATCACAGCTACAGTCCAGCCCAACCCCTAGCTGCACCGTGTGCTCAATCTTGGCGAGTTTGAGGTCTCAGTTTAGTCACCAATGGCTGCACGGAACGACACCCCCGTAACTCCCCTGACCTGCCGTCTCCTAGCTCCGTCTAAATCACACCTGATTGTTTGGTAAAGGGCAGAGCGAAGAAGGTGCTAATGAATACGGGAGACAAAATTAATATTATATGAGCCCCGCAGCAAAAAAAAAATAGACACATGCTCAGGAGGCACCCCCCCACCCCGTCCCGCTGGGCACTCCCAGCTGCACTAATGAGGTCACACAAGTGTGCAGCCCTGGCCACGGAGCAGTCCATTCCCACGCGGGGGTGACGCAGTCACGGAACGGTACCATTTCCTCTCCTTCCACGGGGACCCCTTGACAACAGCATCGGGTAACACCGACTTGAAGTTCATCTGCCCACTGAGGCTGTTAAAAGGCAGTGGAATGTAGTCAATAATTGGACCGTGTGAATACGGCAAGGGGAGAGTGTGTCTATGTTTGTGTGTGGTCAGAGTTGGCTCAAATGCACATTGTAAACTGTTCAAGTAATATTCTGTTATTTTGGGCATGTTTTTTATTTTTATTTTTCTAATCATAGGTCTAGAAATAGTCAGGAAAACTGGAAAACGAAATGCTCACATTCAGGGGGGTCTTGCTTTTTATATTTGGCCAGTTCATTCATCATCATCAGCCACAATCATTCCACTGCTGGATGAAGGCCTCTTCAAGCTGTCACCACCTCTCATCCTAAGATGCAACAATTCATCCAGCAGCTGCACATGAACCAATTTCATCTCCTCTGTGGACATCTGCTCGGACGTGTTCCATTCCTTGACTGCCACTGCATGACAGAGAATGTATTAATTTGGTGGAAAATCGGAGTAGACGGAATCACCCATGTGTACGAGTGGATAATGCGAATCTGTGCAATCCATCAGCCCTTTCTCAAAAGAGATGGGATTACAGATGCACAGTACCACGCCCAAAACAGCATTAACATTCACAACCCGTGCCACGGCTTTTTATGACTATAAACCGTCAACTCCACTGTCAAAAGTAATTATTGGTAGGATATATGACGGTGTTGCGAGCAGGTCAACGGTCACTGGGTGGACCCATTAGCAAGTGCCCTTTTAAGGCCTCAAACATGGTTTCGAAAAGAAAAAAAATCGACGGCCGTCTCAGGCTTGCATACAAAATCGACCGCTGCCGTCTGTTGCAAGTTACATTATCTATGAAGCCCGGCCACCGAAAAGGGTAAACTGACCTCTGCCAAAGGAGTGTGGAATTTCTACCACTGGCTCAGGGCCCATCAACAGACAGGAAGCCTCACCCCGCCCCTAACCAAGTGGGTGGTAAAATCCCATGATCTTGGGCGACAAGTCAACCAATCTTGACTTCCCACAACCAGGTGCTGTTCTCATTTTATTAAGAGTGCCAAACTGCGAATCGACTCACGGCTGAGTTTCTTAAATCGAATTGTGAGACACTTGCTCTGCCACGTCATCACAAGGTCTGATCTCCATGCCAATATGGTACCTACCATCAATGCGACTCTTACAACGCATGTAAAAGTAGGCCAAAAATATCCTCTCTGAGAGGGGGACTCTCCAGTGGAGACCATTCCACAGGCAGTGATGCGAGCAAGTTAATGCAGGACTGCGCCTTTACCACAAACGTGGGTGGGGTGGTAGAGCGGTGGCACGGTGGTGCAATGCACTACAAGCTGGAGGACGCGAGGTCAATTCCTGGCAACAGTGAACACTTGCGGAGAGTACAGGCAGTGCTCGACGTATATTCCAAACCTGCATGTTCAGATCAAGACTGTGTAACAATACGTAAATTACGTTCCTGCGATCCGTTCATAAGTCGATTTGTTCGTATCTCGGAACTCAACAGGTAAATTGTGCGTAAGGTCGTTATTATAAAATGTGTTATGGTTCAAAGGGAAGCATCGCCAAACTAATACATTAGAATAAATAGTATATTTCCATGTAATACTGTAAAAAAACTGCAAATAAAAATTAAGTAACATGAAAAGAAAAAAAATCTGTTGTATTTTCACTTACCTCGAATCTTTATGCTGGCTTGCATGTCAGAAGCGGCGTGCATCACGCGGGATGCTGGGACTCATTACATCTGACGGAGGATTGCTCCGCCAAACAAAATAGTTCTGCGGTTCGGTTCGTAAATACGACCGAACATTCGCAGGTCAGATGGTGAAATATAATAATATCTTATGGTGGTTCGTTCGTAAGTACTGATGTTAGTATATAGGAAACTGCCTGTACTATAATACCAGAACTGGTCCTTTGCACCCCTAATCCCACCAACTAGCACTGAACAGCGTTGTGACGTACGGTTAAACAACCCCCATGACAAACGTAGTCAGGGTGAGTCATTTTTCAGCAGTGGACTCACCATAATTGTACAGCACTCAACGAGGGCCAAGGAGGATGCTGTGTGAAACGCATGCATCCATTGCTCGCCGAGCTGCATTGGTTTTCGGTTGCTGAACGAATACATTGTAAGGTCGCACTCATTACGTGCAAAGTGCTTACCACAAATGAACCACATTACCTTGCTGATCTCGTCAAGGAGCATGAACCATTACGCAAAGTCCGGTCATCCTCGCAGCAGCTTTTGGCTAGCCATTGCACACTTTCGGATGCGCTTCTGCGGCCGTCTGGAACGATCTTCCTTCCGATATTAGAAAGCCACTGGAGCTATGCACTTTTAAATATAGATTGAAAACTCATTTCTTTAAAAGTGCTTTTGTGTTTAGTTTGTTGTTCATCCCCTGCACCTCCGATTAGCACGGTTGGCTACGTACAGTGCAAAAGAAGCTCAGCATACATACAAGTAAACCAAGTAGCTCCTTGTAATTATGTTAACATGCTCACACAACGCACAAACAAATCAGCCTGCCACACTCTACCAGAGGTGAGATGAGCTCAGAGATAATCCTACAAATTTCAGTCAAAGGCAGAAGCTCAAAACCTTTTGGAATCAGACAAAAATATCCAAAGATTTTTACCAGCCAGTACAATATATGACAGTGCTTCCATTAAGTGATATTTTGATGGAATACATTGGGGATTACCGGTAGTGGGTGTGAGTGCCACGATTTGGCCTGGCTGCCTTTGTGTGGCCGAAAGCTTTTTGCTTATCTTTAATCCCCTCCTTTCCAACCCAAATCCAAGAGCACCTCTCTCGTGCACTGTATGGGAGTCTGGTACTGAAACGAGCCCCTTCGTGCGTGAGACATGCACTCAAGCACGTGACAATAACCGACGCACAAATAGCAAGGTGGCATGCTTTTGTAATCTAGCACGGTGGAGGCAGCAGCGAGGCTTGGTGGATAGCGCAAATGCTGTTAAAACTCTCTTCTCATGAATCTAGATTTGAAGTTTTCGTGACTGCAGGGATCCACACTCTTTGGTTCTTTCGGTAAAGCCACGTAGGTATAAAATAAATTAAATCACGACGTTTCGGGCGCAACACAAGCGTCCGTCATCAGGTGGGGCAACCACAGCACGAAACAATTGCTGAAGTGGCCCATTTCAGCAATTTTTTCTCTTCTCATGGTCGACGAGGAGGGGCCAGACCCTGGCTTGTCAGAGGGCAGTACAACAAAAATGTGGCTTCCACCAGTTCGGTCTGTATGGGATAGTGTTTGTTACCCCCCAGCAAGTGTGAGTTTTCTCCAGGTGCTCTGGTTTTTTCCCTCAACATTTAGGAACGTACATTTAGAGCATTTGGTTGCTATAAATTTCCACATAAGTCACTCCCTTGAGATATCATTTGTGGCCAGGTCACTTCTGAAAAAAGAGCTATATAGCTCAGTGAGCCATAACTGGTAAAATGCAATATAGCAATTTTCCTTCCACTTGTAAACACTCATTAATTGGCTTAAATTGTTTAATGTATATAGGGGACCACAGATCTTGGGCAATTTTTGGCACCAGCTCACTGCCTGCCCTTCCCACTTGTCTGTGTTTCCTCCTCTTGAGCCTGTCATGGCAGCAGCAGTCATAAATAAAAACCACCCCTGGCCGTGACAATGACACAGTGGCGGCGAGGTCGTGTCGGAAGCACGCCGGCTCCAGCAGGGGGCGCTCAAACGTCCCACGCGTTTGGTGTCGCAAGTTCCGTACGCATGGCATGCACACACGTTGAACTTCTTTCGCACCCTACGTTGCCAACCGTGCTAATACGGAGGTGCGTGGGGAGGGGGGGAGGGCAACAAAACCTAACACAAAAACAGTTCTAAATAAATTAGTTTTCAATCTAGACTTAAAAGTGCATCGCTCCAGTGGCTTCCTAATATCTGAAGGAAGAGCATTCCAGAAGCACATCTGAAAGCGCGCGATGGTGTAACCAATCCTTGTTCGATGGCTAGTCAAAATCTGCTGCGAGGGTGACCGGAGTTTGCATGATGGTTTACGCTCCTTGACGAGATCAGCAAGTATTGTCCTTGAGACCATCAAGAAAACCCTACTCACTCCCATCACTATCAACTACAGCGCCACCATATTCTCTACCACCACGGCCGCACTAACAGCCAACACAATAGAGTGCCCCTCCCCACCACAGCTGTGAATCTGGCTATCTAATCTAGCCCATTGCGGCCACCATCTTGCCGTTGTTCTTCTGCCAATAAGTCCAATTATTGTATGTGCACGGCTGTGCTCTAATGTTTTTTTTCGTGCGACCACATCGAGCAGAATCAGAATATTTATTTAGCCTGGAGGATTCCGATGACCTATGAAGCTATTTTTCACAGACGTCCAGTCGGGGTGGGTAAAAACGTTACGACAATTCAAAAACACGATAGGAGCGCAAAGTACAAGAAAGGTACACAAATTACCCAAACACATTCAGATAAAACTAAACCATCCCCATCCTACCTAGCAAAGCCCACCAAGTTATTAAACTTATTTTTCACCCTCGGTCTCTCTCTACTCATCTGCCCAGCGCCGGCAACATCTAGAAACTCGATGCTTTTCGTCTTTTCTCAGCACATGTCCCAAACCATCTAAGTCTCGCCACCACAATCTTGTTCAAGTAAAAAAGCTAGCATCTCCCTCCGAATACGAGCACAGAGCAATTGCCATCTCTGTTGGCGGCCTGCAGCCAGTGGTGAAAATTGCGCATGTATGTGGTGGGAACCAGTTTAGCCCAGAGACAACCATTGTTGACTTACAATCACGTGACATTCACTTTACCGATGCCAAAGTTGGTGGCGATAATGGGCTTCGTTGACTACCAACCACATTTTGAACACCAAACCTTCTCATTGTGGGTGAAGTGCTCTGCCAAAGCACCACTGGGCCAGATAATTTGGTTCTGCTACAAACAAAATGCTGCTCCCTACTTCTCATCAACTCTCATTTACATCACCACCACAACTTCATTCCCTTTCACATCCGCATAACTGCCACGAAAATAACCACAAATCTATGCTACTCCCAGCTCCCTAGTGTGAATCTCACCCATTCACCTGCCACCCATTCACCTGCAAGGTTTGCCAACAATCAGAAACTATTAGAGCACTTCACACTTCATCGCACCTCATCTTATCCCCGAATCATCCGACCACATCACACCACTAACACCTAATACTGGATAAAATAATCAGATTGCCACTCCACTGCTATTCTATCCAAATAACATCACTGTAAACAATATCACCTGACAGCCCACATCCCATCTCATTCCACCACGCATCACCACATATTACTCATGAACAACTTATCACACAAAGTGTGCTCATAATCTTATCCCATCATATCACCAACCATCTTGTTCATGCCATCACATCTCTGCAACCATAACACCCTCCCCGCCATACATTACACCCCATCACTCCACATTCCATCACGACCCATGTACCATCACCACCTTTATAATCCATCACGTAACATATTTTCACATTGCAATTTGTCATAACCCATCACCACCATCACATCTCATAGCAGTCGATCGTAACCATCTCTGCTCTTCAAATCATGCCACACCCAGACCACGTCCCATAATATTCCATCAAATTCCACCTCATACCATCATATACTACAGTCAATTACATCCCCATCACGCCCGACCATCACACGGGCTCAGGGGTTATGACTGACTGGCTGGCCACAACCAAGGTAAACACACAGGACGTAATTTCGAAATGTGACCATCACCATAGCATCTGCTGTGCCTGCTGCCATGCAATATAAACGGAGGTAACGCTGCCTAAACATAAATAATAATATATATATTTAGACGCCTGTGTAATTGGAGTTTGCATGTTCGTGGATATTTCTCCGGGTCCTCCGGTTTTCCCCTCCACATTTAAAGACATGCTTTGAGAGTATTTGGCTGCGATACATTTCCACGTGATAAGCCGCTTCGTTGAGCTATAATTTGTGGCCAGGTGGCTTCTGAAAACGAGTGATGCTGCTCAGTGGGCCTTACCTGGTAAAATAAAAAAGAGTTTAGTTTAATAACACCGTAGAAATTGTATTGTTACACAGACAGAGTCTCGATCTGAATATGCAGGTTTGGAATATAAACAAAACTCCAAAGAATCTAAGAGATAATAATCATCAACAGTTGACACTGACGTATTCATTCATATTAAACCTTACCCGTTCAGCAAGCATTCTGGTCAGTTTGATCAAAGCCTCTCCTTCCTCATAATGCCACGCCTCAAGGGCACATTCATCGTCTCGTAATGCAAAACGATGCGTCCCACTCTCAATCCCAGACGGGGCCTGGACAACCTCGCGCAGTGGCAATGTGTGCCGATTTTCAAGTGCCCACATACCTAGCAAATGGTGCCATTGTTTCACCAGGACTAATCGCGTTAGCCCACTCTATGCTTTCATTTCCCCAATTCACGTTATTCTTAAAATGTTACAACATACTTACCAGTGTGGTTTTTAATATGTTAAGGTTTTTTTTCTTTCACGATATCAAACCGCAATAAGTTGTCAAGTATTGGGTTCGCGTTGTATTAAGCTCCGAATCAATTAGATTTGATACTCGATTTTAAAATGTTGTAGCTTATTGCCATTCCATCCATTACCTCTCGTTCGCATTATACCTCATCTCAAGTACCAACGTTTCTCAACACTTATATCCACACCGCTTAAATGTTGCCTTTTATAAACACACACAGTACAGAAAATGTAACTCATCAATGAACAGCGCACAACTTGACATGTTGCATTGTTTTATATACTCTTCAGAAATACTGCAGACCCTTTTACAGGACCATTCGATGGCCATTACACCCCAAAACATTGAGACGCGTCGCCTCTTGTGAAACAACTCACGGCCAAGCAAAGTCGCGCTGCCACGGGAATCAGGGCCGAAGGAGTCCCATTCGCTCTGCTGCTGCCGCTGCTGCTGATGCTGCTGCTGATGATGATGCTCCTGCTGCTGCTGATGATGTTGTTGTCCAGACTCCATGCCTCCTACATCGGCCACAGCTTCCCTACTGACTTGCTGCTGCTGCTCCATTGTCGTTGCCTCCAGCCTAAGAGTTGGTGCGTGCCAACAAAACACACAACTCTATTCACCACCACCACCTTCACACACGACAAATATTCAACGCAACGTTAACCCCCCCTCCCTCCCCGCAACCAATGTGTATGAATTAGACCTTCCTCTTGTGTACACTGTATCCCACCCACAGCAAGTCTTTTCCTCCACCACCACCAGCCAGCCACCACCCTTGCCCGCTTCCTTGCTGCAGCCGATCAGGAAATAACTGCGGCCGCTCGTGAGCGAAACCGACTGCCGACTGCGGAATTGACTGCCACGCACCGAATTGCCCCCTGCCTACAGCTGTCTCCAATGTGAGCGGCGTCAGCCCCACAGCTGAGCGTGGCGGGGGTAGTAAGTGTAGCGAATGCCGCACACGCACACGTCACCACGCACTGCGCTACGGTTGTACGACGTCAATTATCCCTTTGCATCGAGTTTGTCTGCAATTGCCTGGGCTGTGTGGGGGGTGGGGTTGGCTATGGTAGGTGGGTTCACACACACACACAATGCCTGTAGTAGTAGTAATACTACTACGGGGCTCTGCTTAAACGACCGCTCCCAAACAGCTCTGACTCGTGCCGCAAAAGGGCGAGGTTCTTGCGCATAGATGACGTGGAGGCGGCGAGGCAGGGCTGCATTTGCGCACAAAGACAACGCTTCCCCCCCACCACCACCCCCCTCCTCCTCCTCTATAGCATTGACAGACTTTTTGTGGCAAGTGGTGTTAGCGAGCACCTGTGAAGGCAGGCACGGCGCACGAGTTGGCAGGGGTTAGGTGGGGCTTAAACGACGACGATCTCGCTTGAAGCCTTAAACAGACTTTTTTTGGTACAAGTGCTTAGGGGCCGTCCATAAATGACGTCACGCGATTTTGGACGATTTTTTT
>CM025616.2:6534817-6620013 GCA_014621495.2 Entosphenus tridentatus | reverse complement strand
CCCCCCCCCCCTCCAGCAGAACATCAATCCAGCTGCAATGCCACATCGCGTCATCCGGGAGCGAGTTTGTGGTGGGATTCTCGAGGGGAAGTGGGGGTGGGGCAAGGCAATTACGCTCGGAGGGGTGGCACCACGAATGCTATTTAATGGGTTGGCACATGCAGCGAAGTGGATCGCCACCCCGACACCACAACCACCGCTTGTACAAAAGTTGATGGGTAAATACCACCCCCCCCAACTCAAGTCTACAATGATCGAACTCGCGTCGCAACATCACAGGGGGCAGCGTCAGCCACCGTTTCACAATGCGGGGCCGGATAGGTCATTCAAACATCAAGAGTTCGTAGTGGTTTTCACAAGGTGTCGCGGAATTCCAGAGACAATTTTCACAATCCCGTTGTACGTGCGCGCGCATATGCTCGTGAGATGTGAAGTCAAGGATGAGGTAGGGGAGGGAGATTCCCGCTGAGACGTGACCGTGACCAAATATAGGTCTGCACCGGCGAGCAAGGCAAGTCAGCGTGGCCATATCAACACGGCAAGTCCGTAGAATTTGACGCCACTGGAGACGTTTACAGGAAATTCTTGCACCGAAGTTTGCACGGTCATTCTCTCAAAGGAAAATCGTCACATTCCCTGTTAAGAACTGGCTCATTGTCTGGTTTATTAAAAAAAAAATGCAAGGACAGGGGACGCGAAGGGCTTTGTTGTACAGTAATCGATTATGTATGTAGCTTAACTCGGTACATCGGAATGTACCAATACGTCATCGTGTAAGGTCAAATACGTATCCAATGTAACTGATAATATAATCAGTGATTCATCTCAGCAGGACCGGTCCGGAACGCTGCTCCCAGCCACATCCATCTCACCATGTGTTGTTCTAAAAAGTATTTTTAAAAATTATAACTGAAAGTATATTATACAGGCGTGTCTCACTTAACAAGCGAGATACGTTCTGCGAGAATTGCCCGTTAAGCGAAAAACTCGCTAAACTATCGTCGTTTTCCCAAATGTTCGCTATTTGCTCGCTTTGTGAACAAATTGGTGCTCGTTATCGCGAGTTCTAAAAAGAACGCGCGTTAAGTGAAACGCCTGTACTGTGAGTACAGTATCCCAGATTACACCTTTGCAGAGTTGCAGCAGTTATACTTTATCGCAAAGAGTACAGTGCAGAATTGTAACGTTTTTGTTCCAAGTTTAATTCTGCAGTGTGAAAGAACTGAGTTTGCAGCTGAAAACAGCAGCTGCATGAAAATTGGTTTGGGAGGGATGCTGTACATCCCGCTTGGATGGCGGGTTTGTACCAAAAACGGTGTATTGTGTCACACCAGAACCACACGTTTCATTGTGGAACAACCTCGATCTTAAACCACAAATCTCCCACATTCTTTAAGGGTCTATATTGCACTTTGCAGTGCCAATTTCAGCTGTGCTTAAAGATAGGTCGTTTTATGTGTATCTGAGCTGAATACTGTATAAATATTGTGTATGGGCTGAACCAACCTGAGTGCTAAACATATTTGAAGGATGGGTTATGTACCTATATAATCTTGATGACCAAACTGAAGCCATCAAACTGACTAAATCAAATAACAGTTGGTTTTATGTTTTAGAAGCGATCGTGATTCAGGCACACGGCCTCAGTGGAGCTGGCTCATTGCTTTGCACACACAATATTCCCCTGTGACTGGATGGATGCCAGTAGTACAAATGGGATATAACCAGTACCAATGCATGCAGTATATATGCTGTACATTATTCACGTTACTCAACTCCCTTGGTGCTTACCCTCCCCCCCGCCATAGGAATGTGGAATTTTTACCGCGGGTTTTGGGTCCGCAATAGGAAAGAGGACCCACATTTCACGTTGCATCAGATTGATACTGTGGCTTATGACTCTGATTTGATTACGGTACAGTGTAAATATATTTATTTTTCTACATTTCTACCTCACCCTCTCGTTTACTCAAAATTATAAGCAACAAAGCAATGGTATAGACACCTCATTTATAATGATGACACTAGGCAATCCTTTCATGGTCTCATATTTTTGAATGTTCACCAAAATGGACACTTAATACCGGTAACGATCTTCCACTTACACACCATATGGCTTCTTTTTTAAAAACAGCATTCTTAACCAAAAATGGCTGTTGTTGAAGAGGATTGCAAACGCTGCCTGCCCAGCGTGTCTGTCAAACAAAAGGCCTGGTGACCTTTGCCCTTCATGTGTCTACGAAAAAATGCATACACACGTACACTATATTTACAATTGCCAGTCGAAAAGTTACGACGAGTAATGGCACGTAAAAAGCTACAACAGCATATCAAATAGTTTAGCGCACAACACAGGCCTGCCCTTATTGCGTTTTTTTTACATGAGCAATAATTTCTGACCGTACTTTATTTTTAATAGCACGCATACCAGCTGGCCACTGAGGAATACTTTAAATGCCACGGGCTGAATACACATGAAGCATGGAAACTGTGCTCAGTGATTCGAAGCAATAGAAATACTGTACCTTTTAGGGACACTTTAGCTCTGTATACGAATGTGAACCATTCCATTGCCATTAATGCCATAGTCCAGATTCCACATTCGCGAACTTGCCCTCAATAGTATAACACTACTGTAGGTATGATGTTACAAATATCCATGTGCTTATTCAGAAATTAATTGCTAAAGGGATAAACATGATAAATTATGTGTGACATTGGGCTAAAGTCAATCACCGACTCAGATTTGAACTCACGACATTTTGAATGCGAGTCGTACAAACTGCAGATTGGATCATGAATATTGGTAGATATGGAACCAAATTGTATTTTTCCTCGCAAGCCTGGCGGTGCACAGAACCAGCTATGCTTATATACACGTGTATGAGTTATTGTTCTACATTACATACAGTATATAAAATCTATGTGCATGACCCATGTGTGACCTGGCATGAACCGGCAGTTGTGTTTACAATTTATTCTCACACTATGCAGTACATCACCATGGCACGAGTGTCACCAAACAAGCCAAGTCTTGATTTTATAGTCTAAGTGCCACCAAAGTCTGTTTCCACTGGAAATTATTGATGAGGAAGAGAGAGAGAGGGTGCTGGGTGACAAGATGTTAACTACTTCGCCTGGTATACATGAGGTCAGGGGTTCGATCCCTACCCTGACGTCTGTATATTTGGAGTTTGCATGTTCTCCCCGTGGTTGCCTGGATTTTTTTATCCAGGTCCTCCAGTTTTCCCTTCACATTTAGAAAAATGCGTTTCGACTATTTGGCTACTATAAATTTCCACATCATACGCCACTTCGTTCAGCTATGATTTGCTTCTGATAAAGAGCTATATAGGTCAGTGGGCCTTACCTGGTCAAATACAAATTTGTTTTAGTTTAGTTTATAGGTTGCTGGCGATGGGAGGAAACCAGGTGAACGTTGGCATTATTCAACCACAGTCACAACACACCCAGAACCTCAAACCGTCCGGCTTTCTTGGTGTTCAAAGTAACGATTAACAAGTGTGCCAGTACATATCATGAACTTGAAAAAGTGGGAATATTTGGCAGACTTGAAGGATGAGGACGTCTGTTTTAAAGAAATTTACAGAAATTGCTGCCCATATGCACACAACCCAGGCTAGAGTAGAATAACACCAGCACAATAAACCAAGGCACGCTCAATCACATGTTGGCTGCCAGGTAAAATACAATTTGATGAGTAGACTGAGGTGCCAATGAAGAATAACCAACAATCTCAATCGTTATTTCACTGCTCAAATGAGCAATGGGACAGTGGTATTTTCTGTTGTCAGTGGTGGAAAGTTCCCATTACTGTGGTAGAGGCAATAATGCAAACAAAACTTTCAATTTCAGGAAGAAAAATACAAACATTTTAAATGCAGTTTACATTTATTGGATAGTACATGCGAATTGTATTTCATATTTAAAATGCAGTATGCAATATATGGGAAGGTAATACACGGACTGAAGCACCATTTGCAGGTGTAAAAATTGATAAAATTACCTGATTAAAGGTCAAATCTACCCATTTTATTTTAGGATTAAAATAGCCATCATAGTTACAGGGTTGCTCTCGTGGAAAAGAACTGTAATTAAAATTTACCTTGCTGCTGGTTGCCTCAAGCTCCCCAGCAATATTGTAAAACGTGTCATCTCAATCAATCAGACAGCATTGTTTGTTCACAACGTGGTTGGCTATACCAAACGTTTAACAGGTTATAACGTCATCACCAGTCATGGTATATCTACAGATGGATGAAGTCCTCCCCCAACTGTCGCGAACTCTGACAGGCTTGAAATGAAACAATCTATCTCGCACACGAGCTGATTTAATCGCTCCATCTCCTGGGATGACATCATCTTGGGTTTGTTTTTCCACCTTTGGCTGTCACTCCTTTCTTCTCCTCCACCATTGGCTATCACCCCTCCAAGCCACGTGTACTGCCTGAGCCAAATAATGTTTTAATCAGTCAAAATTATGCCCCAGGACTGTGCATGTTCTCTAATCCATGGGTATGCACCTCTCCATGCTTTCCTACACGTGTGTCAGTTATTTTTCTATTTTATCCATTGCACTGCGAATCAATGCAACTGAAGTGACACTTAAGACTCTAAATGCCCCTTTTCCCACCAGAAACTATTTGGTGCTGCTGCTACTGCATTGGCAGTGGTGCATAAGTAATTAACAACAAAAAAACGCAAGACATTTATAAATAACACTGCGGCCGTAACAGAAAAACATCGATAATAGGCGACGTTTCAGTCAATAGCCCTTCTTTATAGCGCCTAAAAAAATCAACAAGGGCCATTGCCCGAAACGTCGCCTTTGATATATGTTTGATTTCCATTTCAGGCTTCACGCCGCAATCAAATGTAACTAACAATGACGTATTCTTGGTTCCTTCGGTAAAGTCACGTAGAAGGACGTGACTTTACCGAAAAATCCAAGAAGATGAATCCCTGCAGTCACGAAAGCTTTAAATCGAATTTTACAATGACGTCACAAAGGGCTAAACAGCGATGCCGTCACGACTCACAATCACAATCGCGTCATCGTCACCTGTGCACGTGACGCCGAGACGGTGACTCCGATGGAGGCCACGGCTGCCATAGCAACCGGGGGGGGGGGACGCCCAGAATGACGTCATCCATAGCAACCAACATGGCGCCCTGGTTACCGAGGACGCCGTTGCCCACCGCGGCGTGGGCGACCACTCGATTCAAAGTAAACACCTCGATTATTATTATTATTGTCGTTGTTATTATTGTGGACGTATGTTGCTGTTTAACAACGCGTGAATAATTACGAAAGAGTGCTCGGCGGAATGCGTCTCCCGAGAGGACGGCTATGAACGTGACAAGCGGCCGCTACTCACGCGGCCAGCTATGGCTGCAGGGTTTTGGTGGTAAATGTTGTTTATGTTGTTTACGTTGTTTATTGTGAAAATCCCGTCACAGTTCCTATGATCACCGTTACATTGCTTTCATGGCTTTATTTTGGTGATTTCGAAAAGTTTTTTTGTTTGGCCATGTTTGTGTTGTTGTAGTACGGAGTGAGACTGATGGCCTTAATCTAAGTTGTCTTGTGGTTGTTGTTGTTTGACTTGCATCCCACTGGGATTTGTGCACACAGTGTTGGTGCACGGTGCTTTTTCTGCAATATTTTGCTGTCTTCTCTTGGATTTTCTGTTTGCACTTAGTCATATATTTACTTTAAGATGTTTTCTTGTTCATGTTTTTTGTTTTTAGCGGTTGCACCCGATTCAAGAGCCGAATGGCTCACAGGGCTCTACCTAATACATAAACTTGAACTTGAAACGTTTGCGCTACAGTGCAGGGAAGAGTGCATCTTACAATCACGAGAAGGCATTCATTGGTAAAGGAAGGGCGGGAGTTTACAGCTTCGTGAGAGATTAAAAAAAGACTTCAAAGTTACCGTCGAGCGTTATTAATTAATAGAATACTGAGTTCCTGATTGACAGCGCTCGAGTGACTTCGCTAAAGGTCACCCCCAGTGCGTTACAAAGCGTCAATGCGTGAGTGTCTCTCTTCTTATTCTTCATTCATTCGTGTGGCTAATGTTTATGCCCAGCAAGGGCAATCATTTTACATCGAGGTGGTTGAGCCAGGTAATTGCGTCAGGGCTAGCGGAGTCTATCGTGGATGTCATGGTGTTATCATGGAACGCCTGAACCGTAAGACCGATTCGTTTTGCGTGTGTTAAATACGTATTATTTTAAGGCTGATACGGAACAAGTCGTTTTTAGCATAGGTGCTTTGTCTCGTAAAACAATGCACTTGCTATACGCGATTTAACCAAAGCAAAGGAAGCCTATGTACAATTGAGGCCGTACTGTACTTACAAAATTTCCCCCACATTTTTTTTCTTTCTCAGATGTCCGTGCTATCTGTTGAATAGAGGAATTGAATAGTCGGCTGTTGCATCCATGTGCTTTACTGAAGCTCAAGCACACGTGTGAGCAGATATCCAAAACTACGCTGCAATGGAAGACACCGTCAGGGAGCTGGTAATGTATTCTATTTTTAAGCTACTTTGTATATGCATAAGAATCATATCTTAGGAGCATGGACATGCGCTTTACTCTGCTAATGGAAATGGATTAATGGTGGAAAACCTGGACACAGAAATGCAGTGAGATATTGCTTTTGCAGAATACTTTATTTCATTGGCTTTGAAAACTAGTAAACTCCAGCAGGTTGCATGGGGATTGGCTGCTCGATTGCCTTCAATGAGAGTGAGGGGAACAGCTACTTGATAGAGTGTGGACCATAACATTCAGCTTGAGAGCACAGCGGGTCTTAAAAGTGTGTAAACAGAATAAGGAATTCCACTTTTACTTGCAGCTTGAGTGTACTTTAGAAGTTGATAAACTCCAGGAATCAATACATCCTGACAAAGAAAAACATTGCGGACGATTGTATGTTTCTATTTCATGTATGTTGATCCTTTGCTTTTTAATATTACTGACTCACCAGGACAAGCGGATTGAGAAACGAATGAACGAACTTACTTTAATATAATGCTGTGATTATAAGGATTGCAGTGTTGCTGCAAAGTAGACTGTAGATTTCTTCCAACACTAAACTTTATATTTAAGCCCATCATACCCGATGGAAATGCTAAAATGCATAACATCTAAAATCAAAAGTGTTATTTTGAATGACAGGCTCCTAAAAGAGTTTATAACTTTTTTTGTAAGTGCTGGCTCATGGTTGCCAATTAAGTATGGTACTATTAAACATTTGTTTGAGCTTGAGTGAGGTGTTGTGTCATAGTGACAGCTACAATGTCATTGAAAATGATTCAATTTGAAGAAAATGCAGATACAGTAATACAAAATAATAGCGACTGATATAGTTTTTCTATAGTTTTTTATGTCTGCCTTGGAAAAATTATGCTGAATCTCAGACTCTCATCTGGTAAATTAAAGGATATTGATTGCATGATATAAAAAAAAAGTCTTGCCCTTCAATTCCCGTGCTAATTGTGAATTATTAAACTCTGAATGAAACCACTCTCATTTTTATCAAGCAGTTGTTGATGAAGGTCAATGTTTTTAATAATATATTCTTTATTACTAAATATCTCATGCAAAATAAACATTTCTACGATAAAGCAGACATTCTTAGAACTATAAAAAGTGATACGTTAACCCATTTGAACTAAATTCAAGAATAGACTCAATCAACACTTTTTTCAGTGACTGACATTGATGAAAATAATAAGCTTGACATAGAAACAGAATGTTCTCAACTGGAGCTATGGTATTGTTTTATATTGGGGCTGTACAATGAGTTACATTTCATATTAAATAACTGTCGCTGTCATTAAAGGTTTTGCTGTGTTGTTTTTTTGTGGCTTCCTTATGATCTGGTCATTTAGCCCTGTGGTTAATGTACTTGAATCACACGCTTAAAATATCTCTGGTGTTGATAAAATGAGTACCTAAATGCCACTTTGTGTCCAAGTAGTCCTCATGAAAAAGATTACCCTACCATAGGAATTAGACTTTCTCCCACTGACTCAGGGCCGCCAGCAGGCATGTGTTTGCCCCCATTGCTCATTCTATCAGGAAGACAGGATTTGGTGAACCTGTGGTTTAATGATTCATAATTGCATGTAATACTCAATTTTCATAACCATTCTGAAGCAACTGTATAAATGCCTTCCCTTATTGGACATGGTTCATACTTGCCAGGCGGCTGATTTTTAAACCATTTTACTGCTTACTGATTTTCTCAGCAAACATTGTGTAAACTGTTTTCTTTAAACATGTAAAAGTGGTATTGTTACTTTTGAAAAAGGGTGTGTGGTCAAATGGCTTCATAAAAATCAGTTTAACACTGTTTTATTGCTAGGGTAATCAAGTGTACATGGTGCAGCCTGGTCCCAAGCATTTTAATGAAATCCCTTGCATGCTGTTGTGCCGCGTGCTGTCCCCTTGGCCACCCCTCACCCCCCGTGGCAGTGCGCGTGCAACGGTGTGCCGTATGAGCGGCTGGCACAGGAGGGGCCTGGCGTGGAACGGCTCGAGATATTTTTCTCGGGATACCCACGCATGGTGGGTCTCTCCAACTTCCCAAACCTGACAGTGCTCACGCTGGTCAACCAGGACGTGCGGGACATCGAGGGTCTGCATGGCTGCCGGCTGCTGCGGGAGCTCTGGATCGCCGAGTCGCACGTCACAGTGAGACCCCCCCCCCCCTAAAACCACGGCAGCAAGGCACCGCATTGTGCATATCAAGCACTATTCTGTACATGGACAGCCCTAAGGTCAATATACTGCCAGATGGGGGCCTGCCCACACCATGGCTTATTTGACGAAACTTCACCGGGTTGGTGAAGGCAGAATGCATAGGCATGTGACCATATATTTACAGTACAACAATTAATTGTGTTTTGAAGTTCACGGTGTAGCGCCTCAGCTTATAACTATTATTAATGGTGGTTACCCATCTAAGTAACATAAAATACCAGAATTCCTGTCTTGGCATGGACATGTATGCAATAACTTGCGGTGTGTGATGCAAACACGACATCCTGATAAAGATTTGTTAGGATGGTGCTGCAGTTGGAGCACTTGACTGATCATCAAAATGGAGCGAGTTAAAATCTCATCGTATCATCCTTTTTGCAATGAGTGGCTTCATGGGTTGTTAACAGTGCTCTTCCAGACCTCCACCACGGGAATGTGGAATTTACGCCAAACGAGATGAGTGGCAGCCTGTTACTCGTTTCAGCAGGGAGATGCTTTGAATAGATTATTTTTGTTATAAAGTCATGTCCAGTCATCATATCTATATTAAAATTTGACCAAATTGGCTCAGATGCCCATCACTGCAATCTTCCAACTCATAATACTGTACTTCGATCTTTCCTGTAAACTTCTGTAAGAGAGTTCCCTGTCTCATGTGGCCTTGCTATAAGCCCGTAAATATCACTGGTAGGAATTGTACAATGAACAATGATGGTGCTTTGTGTAATATTTATAGATTACATTCCTGCATAATGTATAGTGGATGTGAAGTATGGTAAATATAAACAGCAGGGCCAGAAACTCCCACAGCTAGCCATTGCAGACCCCATTTACATTTCTATATTTTCCTCACTTAGCACAACTAACCTGCGATGACACATCCCCGGTTGATTAGCTCCGCTTTGAGACGTACATTATTACCGTTCCAGACCTTATTTGTTGTGACACCTCGTCATGAAAAGAAACAGGTGGAAGGCTATTATTATGTAGAATCTATTCACTCGTTTCCCCCCAGGTGATAAAAGGCTTGGAACCATGCCGAGAGCTGCGCAAGCTCTACCTGTACAGCAATAACATTGCCCGCATCGAGGGCCTGGAGTCACTGCCACTCCTGGAGGTGCTGTGGCTCAACAACAACTGCATTGCTGCCATCGAGGTGGGAGCCTCAGCATGTTGGCTTAATTCTCATGTGGAAAACACCTGTCCCTGGGCCACTTATATTTTGAATACATGTGTGATCCCTTTCGAAGGGGGTTTTGAGGCGTACTTTGTTTTTGCTTTATTGTCGTAGTTGTATTTCAATGGTGTCACATCACGAGATGAAGACATTCATTCAGACCTCTCGCAGCAGTGAATCATGGCATCGTGTCAAAGAACAGATCCAGAATATTTATGTACAGTAAAGCAGTAATTGTGAATTATACAACTAATATTTAAAACATGTGTTTTTCAGAATCTTCATTGCCTGCAGCATTTGAAGGAATTAAATCTTGCAGATAATCAAATTGAATTCATTGGTAAGTTTATATATAATTGTGTTGACTTGCTGAACCAACTCCTAAGTATATTTTGTAGATATATTTTTAAAGAAGATACGAAACATATTACATTGTTCAAATTCAATATTATGAGCCATATTGTGGCTCATTTTGAATTCAGTAAAGACCACCCATAAATCCATATTGCAGCCAGTATTATTTGTTTCATCACAAAATAACAGGCGATGTAATTTTTATGCTACTGGTTGTAGTGCATTGTATTGAATAGAGGTGTTTGCTGATGAAGATAAACTGGTGTAAAATCCATTTCTTTTGTTTCCAAAGGGCACTCACTGGATTCAAACCTTGAGCTGGAAAGACTGAATTTGTCTGGAAATAAAATCTCAAGTTTCAAGGTATCACAGTGTGCAATGAGCATTCAGCAATTATAGTTAGTGTATCACACAACCACAATTTGTATTGTAAAATGTTCCTCCCTCATATTTTATCCCAAGTCTTTTGCAGGAGACTATTGTCATAATAGTCTCTCTATAATAAATAACAGTCAGTATTTGATGTAATATTATGTAATCATTGGGAACATGGCACAGTGATAGAGCATTCACCGCTTGTTGCAGAGGTTCGTGGTTTGAAATCGGCAGGTCACCCTGGTTAATACCGTGAGTATATAAATCAATTGTGAAAATTCGAATTATAACAACACTTCCTTGCAGAACATATTTGCAAGTACTACATACAAAAAGCCTTTCTGAATAAACGTTTAATATTGGCAACATTCTCAGTGTTCATCCATAGTACCTGAGCAAAATGGCAAGATGGGCTGGATGTATGACTTCTGCGAGCAAGGGAGACTCTTTAATAATATGTTATGGCTGTACAGTTGTGGCTTCTCTTTGAAGCTTAGCTTGGCAGAGCACTGTACTCCTGGCGATGATGTTGTCTGTGACCTGGATATTTACTCGTAAATTTTAAAGAAATATAAGGCGGGATATGATTGGACAAAAATATCAGTCAGTGCAGTATTCATGCACAGCAGCCCTTGGAGACACACACAGAACCACGACGGAGAGTTGTGCATCTGAATATATATGCAAGGCAACTTATATCGTTGGCAAGTGGAAAATATGTTTAAATCAGCTTTTTGACTGGCTGTCAATTATTTTATTATTCCCATGCAATATTGGGGTGAGTTATTTATATAAAACAACCTTATTAGACTCTTGGCAACAAACACAATGCAAATCAATTAGATATTATGAAGTGTCCAAATATATGGGTACTACTGGGTGATTTTTCTGAGCCAGGACAAGGCGATATGGTACATACTAATGGTGTGATAAATAACACAGTAAAGACAGGATAACTGGAACATGAAACATCCATGTTTTCAACATGGATTCGAGCAGGGAAATTAAGTCAGAATTAGCAGCCATTAATAAAATAATGGGTGGATTGGTGGTGCAGTGGTGAATGCACAGTGCCATGAAGCCGGAGACCTGAGTTCAATTCCAGGTCACAGCTAATGTTCGTGGCAAGTGATATCTGAACCAGTCCTGGGCCTTCCCTTCGCTAGCCCACACAGAAGTACGGTCAAACACCTCCAACAACCAACACAGTGTGGGGGGCCATTACATCCGTGGATTGACAAAGGGTCATGAAGCTGAATAAATAGCACAAGTATAATGTTTAACGGATGCTCAAGGCTCCTGCTTAGGAGGATCCTGATTTGGGTGTTCGGCCAATTTCTCACTTTTTGAATGTGGGAGAAAATTGAATGGCCCAAAGTTTCTTATTTCTTAACTTTAACCCCAATAATTGAAAATGTATTTCTTTAGAACAGTTTTTGTGTTTGGTTTGTTGTCCTTCCCCCCGCATCTCCGATGAGCACAGTTGGCTATGTATAGTGTGAAAGGAGTTCAACATATATAAATACAACAATACTGTTAAACATACTCTTAAATAGGGTGGTGGAGGATTACGACACATTTATACATTTATACTTACGCGATATAAACCAAAAACCTTTATTATGACTAATATTGGTCGCGATAGCCTACGTGTTAAGAAAGAATATGTTGAGTAAGTGACTTTACCATACAAATTAGGAATTTTCACCACTGGATTAGGACTGTCAGCAGAATTGAACATCAGCTGATGCTTTCTTGAGCTTGAAGACACTTTGAACTCTTCCAATAGTGTTTATTGTATTAATTCATGATTCAAAACTGGTGTCACTTCTCTATAGCAGTTTCTCTAATTGAAAGAGAGATTGAATTGATCCACTTTGACTGATGACACCTGTGCTGGTTTGTATTTTGGCGCTTGGCATCATGCGCAGCAGCTGCCGTGCTTTTCAGGGAAGGCTGACGCGTTGACACCGATGAGAGAGCTCCGTTATTGCGGGCGGACAAAAAATACAGATTGCCACAGATTTCACAACAGTGTTTACACAGCCCGTTCTGGTTACTAATTTCACTAATGGCATTAAATAGGTTTGTCTCATACCATTAGTTACGCGCTGAATCATTAAATAGTCACCAAAGACGCTAGAATCACTTATATTTTCATCTTGTGTCATGTTAGAATCATTAAACATTGCTTTATTGATAGAGTATAATGCATTTCGCTGTCTCACTATGGGTGTTTTGAAGAGGGCATGTTTTCTCAAATGGTTCCACCTCCTATATACGATTGCAGTTCCATTTACAGTTTACATTCTAAATGGTTGTATGCGCTACTGATTTTACCTACGATATATTGTGTGCCTTGTCTGCTCTCATATTGTTACCACATTTACCCTGTGATATATTTGGATGACAGGTAAACCAAGCAATCTGGGTTGGCCTACTTGTGCTGTCAGCCACCCATTATTTCATAAGGGCACGCACTCGACACACAGCTCCTTCTTGCCCAGTGAAACGGACAGGTCAAGATGACCTTTTTTGCAGGCAATGTGTGTGCCGGTGAAGCAGAGTGGGAATATCTGTTGTCATGATAAAGATAAATTGGCCATTGTTTTATGTACAGTGCACTACCATATGTGTATACAGTGTTTGGCTTGATCTTTTTCATTATTTGCCATTCTATTTGTTTTATACAACAGAACCTCCGTATCATTGGAGCCTCCTAATATATCAGAAACTAACAGCTGATCAGATACAGTGCTACCAGTGACTAAGCCGATGAGCATCTCTTACCAGTCCCAATGGAGGCAACATGCAATTTTAGCTGCAGAGGAAAGGGAGTGCATTACTGTGTCCCGACTGTGGAGTTTGTACCATTGAAGCAGAGTTTAGTGTACTCCAGAGTTGAACATCAAATTATTATACTCCTGAACATTATTCAATTAATGAGACCATCACATTCAATGTACATGGAATGTTGTAACCCATGTGTCTTTCGGAGATATAAACTCAGGTTCATGGAATATGGTGTCTAAGCACCATGCTGCATTGCTTTCGATGTCTGTCATAGCATGACACATCCAGATCTGGGAGGGTGGCGCTGTGGATAGAGTGCTCAACTTACAATCAGAAGGCTTTAAGTTCAAATTCTAGTCAGAAGTTAACTTGGCCCAACGTCCCTCCAGAATTAATCAAATTAGTACTACTTAGTGGAATCTACAAAGTGGTTGTCTTATGAAGTAACTCGTGCCAACCTTTGGAATATAGAATTATACCAGTGGCTCAGGACTGCTGCCCGCTATTCAAAAAAATAAAACACTTACATTTAATTTACAAATTTTGCAGCTGTTAATAATTCTGGAATCAGTTCACAATCATAACCTGAATATATAATTATACTGAAGGAATCCGATGAGCTCTACAGCTCTTTTTCACAGATGTCCAGTAGGAGGGGGAGGGGGGGTAAGAACGTAAACACATCACCCAAACATATACAACTAACCAAGCAAAGCCCACTGAGGTATTAACTTGTTTTTCAGAAGCAACCTGGTCACAAATGATAGCTCAATAAAGTGGCCCATCATTTGGACATTTATAGTACCAAAATAATCTAAATAATCTCAATGCATGTTTCTAAACGTGGAGGGAAAAACCGGAGGACCCGGATAAAAAAATCCACGCGACCACGGGGAAAACATGTAAACTCCAAATATACAGCAGGCGTCAGAGTCGGGATCGAACCCCTGACCTCCTGTGTACCAGGCGAGGAAGACCACATCTCACCACCAGGGTGCCCCTTTCATAAATAAATAAATACAAATTTCACTTTATCAATTCCAAAGTTTCGGTAAGGCAGTAGACCAACAACAAAAAATAGTCACAGATCACAACAAGACAACACACAGTCCTTCAATAAAAAATTGTACGTAACATTTTTACTCTCAGTACATTGTTAAGGATAACATTTACAAATCACATTCGCAAATGTGGCTGTATCCAGCACTAATCTTTAGCTTCAAAATATTTTTTGAAGGAAGATTTATGATGTTAATGAGGAAACAAGGTTGTTGTTTCAAAACGTTGATGCTGCAATGGCAACGGCTTTCTCACCTATTTCAATTCTTGTTCTTGGGATAGTTAAAAGGCAATTAGAACGACGCCTTAGGTTTCTTGGATTTGACAATGGGGTTAATTAATTCGCAAAGTATAGCGCAGATTTTCCAATAAGGGTTTTATGGATGACCAGGGCCCAATGTTCTTCTTGCATCAAGTGATAGATTGGAATTTAAGTAGAGGTCTCAACGGTGGGTCCTGTTTGGCACATCCAGTGCAATCGAAGAGGAGAATGATAAAGCGGTTTTAGTCTGTTTATAGTGATTCATTAGGAGCTGATATGTAAGAAGCATCACTGTAGTCAAACAGTGGTAGAATGATAACTTCAACACTTTGTAGGCGTAATCGAATGGGAAAACAATGTTTGGTTCTATAAAAAAATCTGATTTTATATTACTTTTTTTTCAAGATGTGATCAACATGGGGTTGGAATGTAAGTTTCCAATCAATTAGTAAACCCAAGTATGTGAAGCACTTCGTGTGTTAAATGCAGTTGTTTATGATATCAGTAATAGATGAAGAGAATGAGGAAAAGACCATGATCTTGTTTTTTAGGATACATTTTAGTAATGTAAATTGATGTTGAATTAAATCAAAATCGTGTTTGAGATTATGTTTGATGCCGTTTAGAGATTTACCTGATACTAGCAAAACAATGTCATCAGCAAATATATTTAGTTCTTAGTGATTTAAGTTTAGTCCAAGATTGTTTAAATATAATGAGAACAGAATTGTAATCAGCACAGAACCTTGTGGAACTCTCTTTCTTATTTTAATATTCATGGATAAAATTTTATCACGAAGTACCTTTTGAGAACGGTCTTTAACCATTTTATTGTACTGTCTGAAAATATTAGTTGACCAAGTCTTGTGAGTAGAATATCATGGTCAACAGTATCACTGGCTTTTAGTCGAGGAATAGTGCACAGCAGTAGTGACCTTCATCCAGGTTACTGAAGAGAAAATGTAATACATCCACCATTGCAGTGGTGGTGAAGTAATCCTCTCGAAAACCAGACTGTTTACTGTGAAGGGGATTGTTCGTTTTTAGGTAGCAGTTTATTAGTGATTCAAGTTTTTTTCGAGTATTTTAGTAACTGGTGAAAGAATAAAGATTGGTCTACAATTTTGACGAAAAGCTTTCGTGACTGCAGGAATTCATATTCTTTGGGTCTTTCGGTAAAGTGACGTAGATAGGTTCATTTTCTTTGACCCTATCTACCTGACTTTACCAAAAGACCCAAAGAATATGGTCTACAGTTATTAGGGTCTTCTTTGGATCCATTTTTAGATACTGGATGAATAAGAGCAGATTTCTACTCCAGCGGAAATGTACCTTCGATAAGTGAGAGGTTGAAAATGTTTGCGAGAGGTTTATGAATGAGATCTGCCACAGCCACAAGTGCAAATGCAGGCAACGCCGCCATAGTGACCGTAGCCATGTGCCTCTCCGTGGTATGCAATTAGGAGCTGACGCAGCTG
This sequence comes from Entosphenus tridentatus, assembly GCA_014621495.2. Lineage (NCBI taxonomy): Eukaryota > Metazoa > Chordata > Hyperoartia > Petromyzontiformes > Petromyzontidae > Entosphenus > Entosphenus tridentatus. The sequence continues at coordinate 6,603,714 of CM025616.2, read as the reverse complement.
AGCCGTTTGCCTGCGCTCACGGAGCTGTCCCTGCAAGACCCATTGTATGCGCCATGCTCCGTTTCCCTCCTCTGTAACTACGCCACACACCTGCTCTACCACCTGCCTCAGCTGCGCCACCTTGATACCATCGACGTGTCCTCCAGGGCCCTCAAGGACCTGGCTGAGGTAAGGACCTCGCTGGAACCACACACATTGAGTCCTCCTCAATTCTTCCCTTGCTGAAGAAAGCCTCTGTTCATAAGCATTTAAGAACTTGCACAAGAGGGAATGTGTTCAGTTTGTTGTTGATTTTGTCTGATGGATATCTGGTACTGAACATTGGTTTAATGCACATTTTCCTTGAATACGATATAAACAAAGAAGCCTTCATGAATGAGTTTGAGTCTTGCTTCAATACATTTCAGCATCCGAACCAAGTTTCTCATTAACCCACACAATTTTCCTCCACATATTCTGCTACAATTGTCATTTCGTTTTGAAATTATGTAAACCATACATTTTTTTTGTTGCTGCAATATTGCATCAGGCTTTCGCGATCAATATTACCCATAATAAAGGTTTTTTTTGGGTGAGATCACGTACATATATAAATGTGTCGTTAAGCCCACCTCCACCCGACACAACCCTACCAATAATAGGTACTGTATAGTCTGAGACTAACATGATCCATTGTAATTTATGTGACGACATTAACCCCCCTCTGGTCTTCGCACGTAATAAGTTCACAGTGATGACATCACCTTTACTCTATTTAAGACCGAAACAGGAAGACTTCTTCACAATTCTGGCTAATTGCCTGATAGAGCTGGATGTAATCACCAGCGAAACATCACAGTACTCGAATTGTAAATGTTGTGGGTTTACTCTCCCACACACCGGTGTGCTGAAGCAGTAACTAATTGGCACGTTTTGTTTACGTGACAAATCCCTTACTAATTGGCTGCGTCGGGTGGTGGCGGGTTTAACGGCGCATTTATATTTACGTAATCTAACCCAAAAAATGCTGTATCATGGATACAGCTGGCATGCTGCACAATGCATTTTACAGCCACGTTCTGCGTTTATGCAGTTACAACTGTGCTGTGCTACGTTTGAATTGCTTTCACCCGACGGTGCATGCAGTCGACGGTGGCCAAGAAGATGGTGTATTATGGCATGCGAATCCATGTCGAGAAGCGAAGTCTGGCTCTGCGGCTGGAGCGGCTGAATGAGGCGAGGGCTGGCCTGGTGTGCGGCCTGGAGGATCGCCTACGGAGGCTTCACTTCGTCATCAAGAACGTGAGCACTTGCATGTGTGTGCGTTTTTGTGGGATCCCTTTTGCCCAAATGTAATTTCTTTTTGTGAATGAGTTTACATTTTCCAAGCAGTAGTGGCTATGCACGTGGCTTGTAATCCAGCATTGTTGGTGGATCGCACGATTCTGAAACTCCCTTCCCGTGGGCGTTGAGATGCCATACTCTGGTTCGCCATGAGAAGGCAGTACAGCAAGTTGACTAATTGCTATCTGTTTCCATCTGTACGGTGATATAGTGTTGCCCGCTTGCACACATGGGTTTACTTTGGGTGCTCCGGTTACCTCCCCAATGTATAAACACTCATAAATTGGCTGAAAATTTATTGAAATAAAAACCCAATTCAGTACCCTCCTGACTCATAAAAAAAATGTTTAAAAATCAGGATATTGACAATGAAAAATGAAAAATCTGAGGTGTGAAAAAAGGATGGAGAGATGCATGCTCAGAATTACAATGAGAGATGGAAAGAACAGCACATAGCAGGGAAAAAACACAAATTGGAGACATAACATTGCCTGCTCATTAAAGTAAATGGGTTTAGGCAAAACAGCTCGCCAGAAGGGATGATGGATGGCCAATGGACAAGGTTAGTTTTGAAACAGCAGTCAAAGAAGGGAACGCGTTCAAAGAGATGAACATCTAAAATGAAGTGAAATGGATTATATCATTGCAGGATCATGAGAGATGCAAATACAAGGACCGGTGATTATGATGAGGCGGAGAGCTGTATCTGTAAATATGAAAGGCTGCAATATAATTCCATCAACGACATATTGTGACAAACAGTTCAGCATGCTTTGAAGGGGTCTTGTGTGTATGTATGTTGAACCATACTTCGCCAACCGTGCTAGCCTCCTGCTGTGGCTGCATGTACAGAATCCTTCGGACTATGTAATCAGCCAATGTGTTCTACTCACCATATGAAATGATGAGGGTTTTGTACTCCCTGGTTCTTTCGGTAAAGTCAAATAATAATAGAATACCACGTTTCGCTTGCAACACAAGCAACCATCATCAGGTACAAATGAATGAGAAAACAAACATAGTAAACTTGGAAATATAATGCAATACAACAACTTTACTATGTTTGTTTTTTCTACCGTGCTTGTTTATAAGTCCTCTCTCTCTCCTCCGGCCGCTATGAGCAGCAACTCCACACATCGCTCCGTGCCCGTTTTTCCAGAAGTCCAGTGTCCAGCTTGTCCATCCCCCATGGGCAAGAATTCCACACAACTCCCCCTCTGCCCCAAACCCCCCTCTCTCTCTCCACCTATGATAATATTCTATTATTATTTAATTTAATTTATTTCTACGTGACTTTACCGAAAGAACCAGGGAGTAATTCCTGCAGTCACGAAAGCTTCGAATCTAGTTTGAGAGTTTTGTAGTTTAGACTTTCATAGTGGTCACAGGTCGGATTATGTCTAGTTGGGAAATAGAGAGAGAATAAGGGATGAGCATGTACTTAGAGATGTAACAATGGGCCATCCATTGAGTAGGTACGCAAAAATCCGTCAAAACTTTACCCCTCCCCCCTCCCTGTACGCGCGCGTACTTTTTACACCCCTCCTCCCACCTGTGTACGGACGCTTGACCCCCCCCCCGAATCCTATAGAATGGCCGATATTTAATCCACGATCAAGGCTTAATAATATTAACATGTTTAAGCAAACAGATAGTCCACCGCCGGGCTATCTAACTCATTTGAAGGCCAATGGAGACGAATTATTATCGAGGCTTCACCCCCCCCCCCCCCCCGTTTTCTATGCGTACATTGTCAGTAGACCCCCCCATACGCACGCGCATGCATTTGGGTTAACCCTCCCTCCCCTCTCCACGCGTACGTGCTGAATGGATTGCCCCCAAGCAGATGGTTGCAGTAGCATACTCTTATTACTGTAGTTTAAAAGTCAAAAGTCTTATGTTCTTAAGGCAAATTACATGTATTTTTTATACACGTGTGTTTATTCTTGTTTTCAAATTGTGCTTATATAAGTGAGCTTGCTTCTATGCGGGTGCATGTGTGAATGTAAATACATGCACTTACAATAAAAGTGGGAAACAGATGGCAGACAATAATATGAAAGCTATCATATTTTGTATGTATATAAAGCACTTCGTGAAACAGCCATGCCATACATTTCAATAACCTTGTTTTAAGGCACTTTGTGATGTACGAGTGAGTGGCACGGCTGATTTGAAGTGAACAAAGTCTCATATATAATGTAGGATTTGCTGAATTCAGCACAGCGAATGGCTTGTCATGGATTTCATGGTGCAAGGGTATAAAGCCACATATCTAGTTCCTTGCAGAGAAAAGAGGAACATGGTAACATTATCCTAATGGAGCCACATGATGTGATATTACTCATTTTACCTATGGCATCAGTTTGCAAACTCCAGTCATCGTACCCCACCCCAAGCCTGTAATTTTCATGTCAACTGACCTCTATTCATATGCACATTCGGCAGTGTACATAACACAGCCGACAAAGGGCTTAGCTCCGAGAGCAGCCCTTGTTAGTATCCTGTACTTCCAGCCAATATGTGATAACGCACACAGTGCTTAGCAGTCTTTCAAATATATTAATAGCTCAAAGGCAAATACATAAATACACATTGCAATATGCCTTCAGTTTATGCAGCAGAGCCTCAATAAGTAACGAAACTCCTGCTATGGGAGGGTTGGTCGCCTCCCTATTAATTCATGTTTTGTAAGTGGGAGGAGACTTGAAGACCAGAGACACTCATAAATCTGAGGGGATAAGTCGAAGGTCTGCATAGAGAGGTCTAAAATACACTTGCTGTACTGTCATTTCATAGACGCATCACAGCCCCGATGTGAAATGTAATACTGGCATGTGGACGATGGAGAAAAGAGGTCTGTGGCGATATTGACATGTTGTCTATAGAGACATGTACACTGTAGCAAGTGGCAAGGCCCTATGTGTCTAGTTCATGAATTTACCTTGGTCATGATTCTGCTTAATTTTGGCAGAAATACCAGTGGTTTTGCGAAACCTCAGCAACTTATCATGGGGTCCATTCTGCCATTGGTAGACTGAATGCTGCTGCATCTATTCTATTCTAGCTTATGGCAATATGTTCAGGAGCTAAATGCCAATGTCGAAGTCTGCAAGCAATGAGAGGGCTTCATGAGAGAATTTGTATAATGTTGCTATTCCTCCTCCGAAGGAGCACAGATTACAGTTTTTAATTATATAGTCCATAGTTTGGGTTGCATGGCCACAATTGCAATATGGCTGGTATTTAATTTGACATGTATAAAGAAGATGTGCGCATCGGTCTGTTGATGTTATGTTGCAGTTGATGGTACACTAGTGTCTTCGAGGAATGTCAAAGCTTAGAGGGGCAATGTTTGGATCTCGAATGAGGTATTTATTCTGGACATCTACGTTGTTCCACTCTGTTCGCCAGTGTTCTTCTGGATCTGGGTGAGATTTGCCATGATAGATCAAGTTGGGAAGAACTATGGCAATGCTATGGTGGAATTTTTGGAACATTCAGAAACTGAAGTGTCTGTGAATTTGGGTCTACTTTGTGCAGTGTGATACTCGTGGCTTGCAACACGAATACACTTCCACATCAGTTACACTCCCCCCGATCTCACAGCTTCCCCCAAAGACAATTTTGTTTCACCGCCTTTGGTCATCCATAATGTACAGTGGACAGTCACATAGAGATAAAATCAATAACATATCACGATGATAAACTGTATGCAGTATTTGTGAACTATTTTTTGTAATGTTTTATTATTATGAAATGACATGGAGGGCTAGATGGAGAAAGCCGTGTTAACCAGCGAGGTCCTTGTCTTACCTCACCACGTTGCCAATCACACCTGCGGAGGGAGCTGGTAGGAACGTTGGGTTGGTCGGTCAATGGCCAGGGTCAATTGCGGCGTGGTGTATTCCGCAATATGCCCGACTGTGAGGGCGGGCACAAGCCGGCGTGAGTAGGTTAAACGTTGAGTTTTATAAGGGCACCACGGGGTGACCAGCCCGTCCCCACCCAGCCCCACCCCTCCCACCCCCCACCCAGCCCCACCCAGCCTCTCCCCACCCTCCCCACCCAGCCCCTCCCCACCCTCCCCTCCCCACACAGCCCTTCCCTCCCCACCCAGCCCCTCCCCTCTCCACTCAGCCCCACCCCTCCCATTTTTGGATGCACGACGGACGGACACAATAATCCCCTATGGGCTGGTGGAACCAGGAGGTTCCTACCAGTATAATGTATAGCATTTCCAGTGTTGGAAGTATATTGTGATTATGTATTACATTGTGAGTTTAAAAATCTTTCTACTGAGGACGCGGCACCTTTGTTCTCAGAAGACCATTGCCAAATTAAATATCTTTGCTCTATAATACTGGGCAGCTGAACTTTACTTGAATTGTATTTCTGCAGAGTTTTAAACATTTCGCACAAGGGACTAAATTGCCTGGTAAATGTAATATATTGCTAACAAGCCTTAGAACTCCTGAAAGCACATCATGAGTATTCAATAAACCATTAAATATGGATGTAATGATAAACACTAAAAGTACTTAGCGAATTAAACATGAAAAGGAGGTTGGGTTAATGCTAGGGTTGGGGTTAGCCTTCGAGAAAGTGTAGAAGTTGAGGCCAATGTTCATGTCTTGTAAGCTAGTTGAGTTATTATGTTTATTGGTAGGACCAGGGACCGGATATTTATTGTGCTCTCCAACATAACATAAGAGAGTCTCTCTTTTGGCAGATTTGGCCTTCACCTTCGGTGGTTATAGTGTTCAAAAGTTCCTGTAATCCAGTAAAATTAGACTTGGTGATGTGCGTTGAACCATAACATCATGCAATGCAGAGGAGCAATCTTTGGGTGCTCATCGTTGTGTACAGTAATCAAATTGTTCTCATTTATGATAACAAGCAATTTTACATCCCTTTGCATGTGGCCAATCCACAAAACACAGCCACCAATCGTTTACCAAAAACCTTGAATGGTTTATTTATTTACGTTTTCCATTCCATGACATTGTACACAGTAACCATATTTTCCATACATGCCTCACATGAGTGACTTGTAAACAAGATCTACACATTTTACTCGGTTTTCTGTATACCTTATGGCTTTTTTGGTCGTTCATAATGTGGCAGACAATGCTATACTTATCTTCATGGTCCGCAATAACCCATTGTGCTAGCTTGCTAAAGCTACCAATCATCCTGATATGGCCAGCACAGTAGTGGTTCAACAAAGGCTGTCCCAGTGTCCCGAAGCCTTTTGAGAATTGGGATTTTGTCACCGATTTAACGGCCTCATGCTCAACTCGTGTTGCGGGAAAAGGGCAAAAAACCCAACACATTGGCATTCAAATAAAACAATATATTTCTTATGTGACGTTTTAGGCAATGTCCATCCTTCAAAGCACATACATAGGCCAGATAGATATAGAGGATGATACGAGTTGGAGGCTGCACTTTACACTTTGGGGCCTGATGAGAAATATATTCACCATTGGAACCTCATTTGCCAGTAAAAAATATGATAATTGTTTTTTTACCCTTCTAGCTGGCAACAAAACTGACACCTTTTTTACAAGGAGTCATGTTTGCATAGACCACAATACCTGCAGTCATAATGCAAACAAAAAACATAACTCTGATAATTATGTTTTCTGATGACCAGCTTCTAGTTTGGCATATAAGCAGTTACCTCCTAGAAGCTATTGGGTAACAGACAAACACCCTTCAGTAATCAAACAGGGCAAAGGGCATGTCTACGTGAGTAGTGGGAGGAGCTACCTGAGCAGTGGGCATGGATTGGAGAGTTGGCAGCGCCATTGTCAAAACGAGTGAGCAGTTCACTCTCTGTGTGGGGGGGGGGGCATTGATCGAGTGGACGTGGAGTGAAGGGCTGGCAGCTCGCCATGTTTTCTGATTGAGCCTCCAAGAAATGCGGTACCTGTATAGCCTGCTGCAAAAAAGGGTATCAGGAGGTCGATACAAAACCCCTTCCTTGCTGTGCTGCAGGGAAACGTGCTTCTGGTTCCATTTGATGCTTGGTGTTCTGAAACCTCACCGCTCTATGCTGAAGACACACGTGCTGGGGAGACAGGGAGACGAGCTGGGGTTGCTAATAAGCACGGAATTGTGGAGGTCATGGAGTTCACTACTGCACAGCATTGCATACTGCACATTAAACACTTGCTCTCACTTGAGCCCACAGGGAGCCATACAGTTCTGGAGCAGATTAAGACCTGTGTTTAAAATTATGCATTATATTTTTTTAATGATGGAGGATTTTGTTAGGAGGATTACATAGCAACATCAGAAAGGTTCTGTATTGGGATGTTTGGCCATTAATGGTGTTTGGCATATGGAAGAAAACCAGAGTACCTGGAGAAAATAAATGCATTTGAGGGCATTACACTTAAAGCTGTGCACAGATGGATTCAAGAAGGAATTGATGAGAATAAATGTAGTCTAATGAAATCATCCAAACTATTCAGATAAAGTAAGTTAGCTTGGGCAGGAGCAGTCGTTAGAAGGGATGATGGATGGTGGTCAAGAATAATAATGTGGCAACCATTATTATTTTTGGCAGCCAAGGAGCATGTCTGAAAGGATGTGTTGCCCAAGAGATGGATTGTTGAGATCAATTCATGTGCAGGTGCTGGATTGATTGTTGTTTGTATGTTGAACTTTTTTAGCACCTTGCGTAGCAAACCGTGCTTATCAGAGGCACCTTGGGTAGGCCTTCATCCAGAAGTGGATTGATTGTGGGTCATGATCATGTTTTAACTGCGATATAATTTCACACGGATATTCTACATCGTTTTCTGTAATAGTCTACCCTGGCAAAGAATTAAATTTTGTAAAAAAAAAATGTGTTTAATAATAGGTTTCACAGAAAAATGTATAGTTTCCGAATTAAATTGTGTGTATTAACATTAAGTTACCTTTATAAAGTCTTCACATTTTTAGATGACCCTCATGAAGCTTTGGAAAAAAAATACTCCAGTATTTGGCATGTCATTGATTTGTACAGTGCTTTTCAAGTACAGTATTGAATGTAAGGACTATATTTAGAATTTCTCAGAAAGACAGTGAGTCACTCTCATTCCATAATGTCACTCAGTGCCACTATACAGGCTCCCTTGGGTACACCGAAACAGACTGGCTCAAGCTATGACTGTGACTCTTTAAACAGGCCACACAATCCTTCTCACATATGTGTCATTTCATAAAAATAATCCTTTGCAGTCATACACGACCACATGCTGTGTGCTGTGCAATTTATCCCCCTGTCACACAGTTTGGTGAAGGCAGTCCCTTTTAACTGGTTCAAGCCCAATCCACTTTCTGAAAACTGTAAGAATGTCACAGTGTGACTGCAAGCACAGGCGCTGGCATGTAATTGATAGCATTAACATGACGTGCTTTTCTGTCGAAAAAGCCGCAATCCACGCACGTCAGCATGGTTGTGCCCAGAACATGTTATGTATATTTTCGGCAAGTGCTCAAAGTGTTAATTGTGTTATTTTGTCGTGCCGATTTCCACTGATGACCCACTCGATGATACAGCCTCACGTGCCGGGCAGATGTGCAAGCCACGTAAAAATGTCGTGGCAGGGAATTTGACAACCCTGCAAGCGGCTGTAGAAATCTGGAGCCAGTTGATACAATTAATTCCACTAACCTATCTGCCTGCAAATATCCACCACAGCCCCATCTATCCTTGATTCTAGGTGAGTGTCAAAGTGTGTCCCTGCTTACACTAGAAATTGGGTGTCATTCATCTCAGTTGGTGCCCCTGATCCCATGCTAGAAATTCTAACTTCCTATTGTTGGGAGGGGGGGGGGCAGACTCTTTTTTGAACTTCAACATTTTCTTGTCCTCACAAACAATGTCGTGGTTTATGTAAGGTCCACATTTCCCAACACTTCAACACTAAGCCAGACTTATGCAGCAAAAATCCAGCCTTCTTGGTGGTTAAAGGGTCATTTTGTGCAAGTATTGATGTCAGAGGTAGTGGTGGTCGAGTGGTCAAGGCACTGCACTGTGAACCTAGTCACCTGAGTTTGATTCCCAGCCACAGCTAACATCAGTGGCTAAACCAGTCCTGAGACCCCTTTCAACTTGCAGTGATCAGTATGGTGATGTATGAGCATACAATCTCCATGGCCGGCACAGCGAAAATTTTCATTATTAATTATTATTGATGTCTGTTCAGGGTTAACTGTAGCAGTATAAGCATTTTTGCATGGAATGTCCAGTGTTGATGTCCCACAAAGTGGTACATATTTCATCAACCGCTGAAGGAAGATCAGCCCAGTCAAACTCCGACTCGGAATTGAACTCAAAACCATGTAATTGTGAGTAACATACTCAAACCACACGGGCACCCTTACAGTCATCTCATTGGTAGTGTTGGAACACATCTGTAATCCAGTACTTTGCTGGCAAGGCATGGAGATTCGTGAAAATCTCTCAATCGCTCAGCTGTGTGGTGGAGTTGGAAACATCCTTCTTAATATCCTTTAGCAAGAAAAATGGTATGTCAATAAGAGGCCCTGTAAGGTGACACTTCAGAAGTATTGCCTCTGGAGTCATATATTTGCGAGAAACCCAAACCTCATTGAAGTCTTATGACGAGATCATTATTTATTGATAAATAAGTGACATCATTATTTATTAAAAATTAAACCTGATGGGTATGCAGGCACAAGGGATATCTAATTAACAAGTGGCGAGCATCTCTGGAGGCTGGCCTTCACCTTCGGTAGGAGTCAAACTTTGCACAGCAATCAGTATTGCATCTAAACATCTCAGTAGGGTATATCCGGAACGAGTGAAGCTTGTTTTGCCATTGCCTCCCAGGTTTTGACACACCTCTGCAGGAGCTGTCAGATTAAATATTTCTCTTGTGGCATTACGTCCCTGTGTTTGAAATATCGTTATTATTTATGGACTGTATGTGAATTTACAATAGTTTTTAGTCCAAAATGCACTTTTTGTATATGTATTGTATGTTCATGTTTACATTTTATATTCCTACCTATGCCATAGATTGAAATATAGATATAATAAACCAAAATGTATTATTGACGTTTATTTGATTACATTGAGAATTACGAATGCATAATGATGTGGCACTTCCCATTTTAATTTTGGTGGTTTCATGGGCCCATATTTCAATACAAAGAGACATGCAATACACTTGCAGACTAGCATACGACTTATGTTTAACCAGTCGACTTATTATATCTGCAAAAAGTTTCATGTTTGCAAAATGTATTTCCCTAAATTTATCAACTGTCTGAACATCATGGTTTATTGGATTATTAACTTATATTATCTATATTCATACCTTCCACATTACACTGTATTCCCTTATAGAATGTGTAGTCATTTATGGGCCATTTTTATCACATGGGCCACCTTACATTTTTGGCTCTGATTTGTATGTTAATTATTTTTCTGCTGATTTTCAACATAAAAACACACAAATTACTTAATAGAGTGATAATTTTCCCATTATTCTGACAAATGTTGATGGCGCAGTATTTCCATTTTCAAGTGGTGACCTGGCAGAAATTCTGAACTGGCACGACGCGGTGGAAAAGATGGATGTGAGGGAATCACGCGGTGAACATGCAGTGTTGTGTTCTTGCTTGTGTACACTGCAGGTTGAGAGAGAGCTCCTGGAGGCCGAAACAAGTCCTTCCGTTGCCTCTGTGGAACACTTAGGAGGGGACAAACAAGAGGAAGAAGAAGCCAACAACAGCAGTCAGGAGTCATCAGGCGAGCACTCGTCAGATGAAGGCCAACGTGATGCTGGAAATAAGCGCCCTGGAAAGAGGATCAAACTCCAGGTCAAACTCAAGGCCCTGAAGGATAGAGTCAAGTACTGGTGTCAGAAGATCCACGTGTGAGTTATGGTTAACCTTCTGAACCCTGTTACTGGTGTGCCACAGTGACTTAACTTCTCACAAGTCTGGACATGAAGGCGATTGCTTCTTCTCTCTGTCTGTGCATGTTTCTGTGCAGTTGACTTTGCATAGGGAACAATGGTACTGTAGTTTGTGCATTATGTTATGATCATTTTACTTGGGTGGAATCTCCTGGCCATGATGCACAACTAACTTGGTCTAAGCCTGCCCTTGTTTTGCTTAACCTACACTGAGAAGATGAAGGTAGTTAGTTGGTGTGTGTGTACTGGCCACACTAATCCTGTGCATGCCAAACCACCTGCAGTAGGTAATCGCCAACAGCTCTTGCCCCTACAATATAAATCACAACATTTTTAATCTTTGTGAATGTCTTTTTCTGTGTTCGTCTTTATATATGCGTATGTCCATGCTTGCATGTGTAGGGATTGGTGGGAATCTGATTATCAAACTGTATTACAAACCTGGCAACCTGAATTAAATTCCAGGCCACCTGAATTCCATTCCCAGTCATGGATGACATCAGTGGTAAAAATCAGAACTAACCGGTCCTGACTCTTCCCGAGGTCGACATGATGTAGGCATGTTCATATCAATCATAGGGAGACAAAGGTGGCCAGGCATGGCATAATGGTGGGCACGCCATCCTCTCGTGTGCTATGCGGACCTTCACAAACAGCACTTGCCCCGACAGTCTGTTAAGGCTATATGGGGGATCTTTGTCTGTGTGTGCAGCATAGATTTGGCGCATGCAATGGCTATGCGGCGGTGCCGGGAAGAGTTGGAGCAAGCAGAGCGTCATCTCGCCATTGAGCTGGAGTCTGGGGGGAACGTCCGCTTTGAGAGCTGTGGCCCTGATAACGTTTGGTAAAGGCTGCTCCTGCATTCGCACCATCATCATCCACAAAGAGGACGTGGATGAATTGTTGGTGGTGGCATACAGAGTTTCAGCCAGTAGACTTGTCTTTCTGAGCATTTTCTTCAGAATGGCCTGACACACCCAACAGCAAGCAAGTAGCTGAAAGAGGTTTAAATCAGATGAAGAAGATATTATTTTAGTTTTACGAATGAAAGATTCAACCAAAAACCAATTGCTCCTTGCTTATCATATACATGTGTACATTGACTATGTTCTGGGCTGTCTGATATGTCCGTACAGGGAGTTGATCAGAAATATTGAGCCATTGTCACTGAGCTGGTTACTTACTTCCCCAATGGAGACAGGTGATGCTGTAAACAATTGTAAACCAAAACTTCGGGATAGTACTTATGTCTATTGAGCTAGTATGGGACATTCCACATTCCTGTTGACTCTTCATATGATAAGGCCGCACTCATTACACAAAAAAATGCTTGCCACAAATGAACCACAGTAGCTTGCTCATCTCGTGAAGGAGCATGAACCATGACGCAAACTCCGGTCATCTTCGCAGCGGCTTTTGGCTAGCCATCGAACAAAGACGGGATACCCCATCGTGCACTTTAGGATTGAGTTCTGCATCCATCTGGAACGCTCTTCCTTCCGATATGATGAAGTAACTGGAGCTATGCACTTTTACATCCAGATTGAAAACTAATTTATTTCGAACTGCTTTTTGTGCTGTCCTTCCCCCGCACATCCGATTAGCACGGTTGGCTACGTAGTACAGCGCGACAGAAGTTCAACATACCTACATTCACAATGTGATACTTATTTCATACTGCGGTATTCGACAACATGCTTAGCTTGACACGCCAAAGTTAAGAGCATGGTCGTGCCCTCCCTTCCGCCGCCCCATCGCCCAGCTTCACGTCGTGCCAGGAGCTGCTGCTGTCGCGTTTCTGCGCGTGGGATTTCTACGCGTGCGGTGCGACGGGGGTGCGCGCGCGTGCCGTCACGCGCGTGCACAATCGCGCACTGAGGCAGCGTTTCGATGAGAGGGTGGAGGCTCTGCGCGACCGCGACCGTGAGCTGGGCATCTCCAAGTAAGGCCGAACTGGGCACATGGGGCAGTGAGCACCGACTGAATAAAAATAAAAAAACATCACCGCTGTCATAATGACTACTGGATTATTAATAACGGGGATATGTCAGAATCAGAATCTTTATTTAGACTGGAGGAATCCGATGAGCTATGAAGCTCTTTGTCACAGATGTCCAGCTTCAACAAAACGCGGAATTTTCTATATATATCCATTTTTCATACCATATTCAGCGTCTTAAAAGACGCACCCGCCCAAGTAATGGGTCATTGTAAATAATACATATTCTGCCAGTGGACCTGTTTCACAGCAAAGAGGGCAAGTATAAATGTTGAATAAAGTTGGAAAACGTGTGTAATTGTAATACATATTTTATAAGTCTCCTTGACATTCGAGATTCCTGCTTAGATGTCACACACGTGCCTTCTGCATGCCGTTTACATTGTCCCCGTGAAAGTAGTCTTCATGTGATGTCTGATTGTCCTTCCCGTGTGTGTTGTCTTCACGTGTTGTTTCATTGATTTTTGTATGCCTCTCCCATCTTCGTGCTGGTTTGCAGTGCTGTCTGTCTCTTGGTAGGTTTGCTTCATGATGCCACCTTTGCTTTATCTGCACGTGCTACCTCCACGTGTGCTCTTTCCATTTGTTCGGCCACTTGTTTTCATCTGGTTTTGTCACAATTCATCTCCTCCCTGAGATTCAATGAATTGCCACGATTTGAGGTCAGGTTTCAAAGAGCTCATTCGTTTTGGTCCTGTTTGTATTGTCTCTCATTTGTTGTCTGTAGTGGATTACCTGTACTATCATGCCTTTAGTGTCCGCTTCATCTGGACTGTCTCATTTGTTTGATCTCCTTTCTACATATACCTGCTTTGTGATGTTTATACTGATTGATTGTTCCATCTCATTTGTACTGGATGTCCCCTCGCTACTATTGTTTGCAGTGTCCAGCTTGTCCTGTCCCATTGGTCCTAGCCATTTATCTACAGGAAATATTTACAAGGATCAAAAATAATTGGGTCGAATACACACAATTTTACTCATGCATTCGAAGCATACGAATCAATCTTAATTCATAAATTAATATTTACATTCTTGGTTTCCTGAATAAAAGTCACGAAGCTTTCTTGGGTAAACGCGTAATCATAATCATTATTATTATAATTCCTCTTCAATCCAGGCATTATCACAAGCTGATCGAGTACCTCTTTTGCGTGTGGGACCCGGATGGCACGGAGCCCAATGGGGATCTTTTGCGAGTCGTTGAGGATGGCTTCCCTGATGCGGAGACTTACTGGGTGAGGTCGCCCTTATTAATTACAATGATACCCGCCAAGCCATCCGACTACCCCGAACCATTTCCTTTGTGTTGCCAGATGGAGGCAAGTTGAGAAATTGCAATCGTGGAGAGCCTGTAACTCATATCTAATTGTCATTAAGTTAGGTTTTGGTCACTCGTGCAATTTCCACTCATAATAACTATAATGTATGTTCACATTTGTGATATTTCCTTAGCAGTTATTATGTTATTGATGCAGCTTCATTGGTTAGCTTCCTTTTGGCTGAAATTCACACATCCCTACAAGGCAAGTGTTCTGTATTGGATAAGAATAATATTGATGGTATCAATATATTTCCTTATTCCCAACTGCAACAATACAATTTGCCATGAAATGCAATCATATGGCTCAATGCGGTTGTATACACCATCTGTGTTGCAACGGAGACTGGACTTAGTGCTCGCAACGTTTTCATTTTATTTTTTCAGTGCTTTTTTAACATTTAAAGATAAAGGATACGGTGTACTTTTGCTGGGATATGTATATATGATCGCAATTTAAATTCCAACTGCCTTCATACCTCACTGGATGGCTTTTTTCAGGACCTGGGAAAGGACGGCGCAGTCACCCTGGCCAACAGCTTGAGTTTGAGTGAGGGACCTCGCATCGAGGCTCTGCTACAGAAGGCAGAGGGGGATGGAATGAATGCCGTCGACCCTGCACCATTTCGATATGGTATAAACACGCTCGTGTCGCACGCGCAAACACGACGACAACAACAACCGCCATTGACTACTACTAAACGGTTGTGATGTCACCGCAGTCCTTGTGCCAAATTAGGCCCACAGAGAGAAAGATCCCCAGTATAGCCTAAACAGACTGTTGGGGCAAGTGCTGTTAGCGACTACCTATGAAGGCCTGCATGGCACACAAGGGGGTGGATGGGCAGCACCACGCCGGATGTTTACACTGCACCAGCTATTCATTTGAGGCTGAGTCGACCTAGGGGAAGCCCAAGACTGGTTCAAATAATCGTTACTGGTGTTGGCCCTGAGCGGCAATCGAAATCGGGTCGCCGGGTTCATGGTGCAGCACGCTAACTGTTGCATTTTCACAAACACATAGACACAGGCACATGCACATACAGTATATGTACCATACGCTTGTGCAAATACATGTACTTGCAAGTGGAAGTAGTGGTGGTTTGCGATAAACTTCTTATTAATCTTTGATAAATTTCTGCTCATGCGCATCAGTGGAAATTTGTATCTGAGCCTTGTCTGGACCTCCTGTGTTCCAATGTGGTATAAATTAAGTATTTGGTCTAGTGTGTCAGCATCAGCACTCGAGATACAAAGGTGGCTGGGCAAGGCACTGCTTCCATCTCCTATTAAGGTGTAGTGCTTGACTAAAAAAAAATCTTCATCATTTGCTCAAACTCTAACAGCACTTGTGTACTACCTTTCTGTGAAGTCGACAGTGGTTGTCCTATGAAGAGATTGGACCCACCAAAGGAATGTGTAAATTCCATCACCGATTTAGGGCTGCTAACAGACATTACATTCGTGCCACCCCATGCTATTTTGAGCAGAGAGGCACATTGATTTGACTTTTAAACATTACCTGCTGTAATAGCTTTCCTAACCTAAAAGAGGTCTCGGTGTTATTACTTGTGTGTGTGCACTTATTTCGCCCCCCAGGACAGCTGCTGGTGGTCAAGGTGTACCTGGGTCGAAGTGCACAGGCCCGGGAACTTGGTCGGGTTTGTGCCAGCGACTACCCAAACTGCGACTCAATATTTCGACCCAGGAAAAAGGGTCTGCCGATTGGATCAAAACATGCTCCAGGTGAACACAGACTCCACGATTACACGCACATGGTGTGAGCAAGCAATTTCTGCTAGCGGAAGGGCCCCCACTAGAGGGAGCCCCTTAAGGGTATTTGGCCTACTCTTCCACACCGGCCAGACGTCTAGGAAGATGTGGGAGTGCCCACACTTTACCCACCACACACAACCTACCGATCGACTAGCCGTGTGTGTACTCATTTGTGCATCTGAGTGGACAAAAGCACGGTTGAGATTCAAGAAACTAGTCCATTGTTTCAACGGCCATGCCAGGAGCCCAAGTTGAGCCGGCAACCTCTGGATTGTATGAAAACCATTACACAATGGCAGCATCCTTTATTACATTGCATGCATAACGTTGAACAAAAATTATAACAGTTTCACACAAGTTAAATTCACCAATATGCATGTGGCTCCGCTGTCCTTACTTGTTCCTCAATGTATAACCACTGTGCTGTGTCGGCCCGGCTCACGTCGAGTTTGTTTTGGCATTATTGCCGAATTGTCATAAATTCATGTTGCAGTGTTGCCTGATTCACTGTGTGGAATGAGTGGAGCCCTGATCTGCATGAAAGCCTGTGGCCAATCAGCAGCTGGAGGAGTGGGGAAAAGAATCAGAGGCATCTGTGCTAACAGACTAAGCAGACTAATCGGGCTTTATCTGTCTCACGTACACGAATACAAACACATGTTAATCTGTATGAGATATGCTTTACCCTCTACCAAGGTGTGGAATTGTGTTGTTACTAAGCCAAAATTGGCTTAGTTACATAGCAATTCGCCTGAAGAGAAATTATTTACATCAGTGCCTCGTGCCTGCAATGACACGGATTGGAATTTTGTACATTGATGAATAAAATGGAAAAATTTAAACATTTTAAAATAATCCAGGAGAAATGCATGCGGGAAAATACACTGCGATACATAAAGAGGAACACATGAAATCAGAGAACAGATGCAAATTATGGACATAATATTGATGTTCAGAAAAGTAAGTTGCTAAGGTCAGGAAATATAGCTAGAAGGGTTGCTGGCCGGTGGTCAAGATTAACATCGATGGATGAGATTGGTGGCAGCAAAATAACGGGCAATATCTATGGAGATGGAGTAACGGAGTTAGTTTGGGCAGAACCGAAAAGGATTGTGGCATTGGAAGGTCACAATGGATGCTGATAGCGCAGAGGAGACCTTTCTCCAGCAGTCTTTGTCATGGCTGTTAATGAGATGTATAAAAAAAACTCAATATTTCATGCATTTGTTTCTTGATCTTTATTGTTAGGTAGACCATCTTCGTAACAAATTAAAAATCTTTGTCAGTCAGAAATCGGTGAATGGCATCTAACAAAACACGTCAGAGCCTAACTACAGCGATTTTGTGTTTCCTGTAGATAATGGGCACGTGCTGCCAAATGTGGCTTTGACAAACTGATCATTTTAAGGTGCAATACGCGATACTGTCGAGTAAAATTTAACTTACAAGGAAATTGCAGCATTAGCTGTTTCCTTTCTGTGCTCACAAGGCATAAGGTGTGTTCAAATGAAGACAAACGATTGATCATTTCATTTAGAGTGTACTCAGGAATACTTTAACACTTACATAAGTTTGACTGTTACATTCATGTAACATACCAAACAAAAACAAACTTTATCATAAATACGATATAGGTTTATGTTTTTGAAACTGTAATTTACCATAATCATAATTTACATCCACAGCCCTTGCCAATCCACTGCTGGATTAATGTCTTCTCACACCTTTCAGTCATTGGGGTTGTTTGACCATACTTCAACCACGCTGGTCAGTGCTGCTTGGTGAAGGGAGAGCAGGAACTAGTTCAGATATCACTCGCCGCTGATTTCAACAATGGCCAGACGCAAGTTGCCGGGTTCAGAGTGGATTATAAACTATTAAACACTTTTTTATTTTACCAGGTAAGGCCAATAGCTCTTTTATCAGAAGCGACCTGGCCACAAATGATAACTCAACGAAGTGGCTTATCACGTGGAAATGTCTAGCAGCCAAATACTCGCAGCGCATGTTTCTAAATGTTGAGGGAAAAAACGGAGGACCCGGAGAAAAATTAACGTGACCACGGTGAGAACATGCAGACTCCAAATATACAGGCATCTGGGTCGGGATTAAACCCTAACGTCGTGCATACCAGGCAAGATAGTTAACATCTCACCACCGTGGCAAATGCAGAGAAGTTGGTGTTGGAGACAGTGTTGTGTCTGCCCACCTTTGTCTCGCTTGTAACATTGTTCGTACACTGCATCACCAGGAACTCATGAAATAACAACTCGATCTACAAACTCACATTTGATTCTCCACTGATATGCTTGACCAGGACTCAATATTGGAATTATGTGATCCCAGTTGAAACTAAATACCGGTAATTATGTCAGCGTAACTGAGGCCCAAAGCAGGCTGGACATTTGTCCAGAACAAGTTCAACATTGTACACGAAGCTGATGTTTTGTTCCATTTGATGGCAGCAGCAGCAACAACAACAACAGAAGCAGAAGCGAGTGACATTGACCAGCATGGACAGGCAGCGAGTGCAGGTGCCAGCGATGGGGAGCAGTGCTGCCTGTCCCAGCCTCATGGCAATGAGCATGGGCGCGAGTGTGAGTGTGCCCTGCGGCAGTGCCTGTGGTTCGTGCCAGACAGGGACCTCGTGCTGCCAGAGTACATCATCGATCTGGAGTATGTGACACAGGTGAGGCTGGAGGAAACGTGTTGAGCGAAATCGGAAATCATCCCCAAATCACTGATGCGTGGATGGTGGTTCTACGAGCTTGCTGGAATTAAAGGTTTTGTATCCAGAGAAAATGTTCACTCCATTTTCGGTGAACAAAAAGGTAGAGAGAATATTTGTCTTTTTTTAATACATGTTTAATCTGGCTGAGTAGCACTGTCAAGCACTTGAGTTACAGATGAAAGGAAATTACATCCCAGTTTAGTATCCATTCAACTCATTATATCTCTGGGGTAGATAAAATTAACATAATTATGTTGAAATCCAACAAACCTAATACGATGGATAGACCGGTCGCTGTTATGGAATTGAGAAAATTTCCTGGCTGGCTTAGAGCTGCCAAATGAGCATAACCCCATGCTTGTGTTGTTTTCAGGGAGTTACTTCCCTTTTCCACGTATCAATATAAACTGCCCATTGAGGAATCGGCCAAACTATTTAATGCTGGACTATCATGAAAAAGTCATGAGATTCCAAGAGGTTTTCTTGGGTAGATTCAGGACGATTATTAGAATATTCTATTGGCAATAAATGCACGGTGGTGATCAACACATTTATAGACTTGTTTCTGTCTGCAGAAATTTTGTATGCATTACACGCATTTCAAAGCTTACAGTACATTTAAAGGATGTTAAGGATACATTTGCTACAAAAAACATCATCGCAATTACATTCAGGTCACTCGGTTTATTCAGCTGTTCATGGACATCGCTCATTTTTAGTGGACATTAACAGATCTGATGGTTACCCAATTTTTACCGTCTGAATACATTGTACAGACGTTATTTCCCGCGAGTGATAGTAGTGCATGGAACACGGTGCATGCCAACAATAGCTTTGCAGCAGTAGTTTTAATCAATATAAAAATGCAGTCGCATAGGGGGTGACAGGACACAGAGGCCAGGGTGCTGACAGCTGAGGTCCTTCAAAGTCGCAGTCCTTTGCCAGCAGACTTCTCCTTTGTCAGTCCACTGCTGGATGAGAGCCTCCGCATGCGGTGTGGGTTGTGTATTTTTTTTACTATACTTCACCCTGCTGGTCAGTGCGGCTTGTTGAAGGTCGGAGAGCATAGATGTGGGAGCATTTACAGCGGTGTTCTTCATTGCAAGGCCCGTGGGCCAGTGGCGGTCTCTGGTGGCCTTTAGTGCGGCCCCTGGCAATACAAAAATGTGGAAACGCCCCATCGTGCCTTCAAACCCAATGGTTTCAAATGTATGGCGGCCTTCACACTGACGTCTTATCGGCGGAAGTGGCCCCGATCTAAAAAGTTGTGAAGTATACTGAACTGCACTATGGCTTTTCAGTGCAACTATGGATTTTGCTACATCATCCTCTGCTGTCCCCCACGTTGCCCCACATCCTATAACACTCGTTATGCATGGTGGTTACCCATCCAAGCACCATAAAGATCTGACAGGCATATGTGCACTCCAGGTGTTTTTATTATAAGCCTCATGTACGTGGTTGGCAATGAACGCGTTCTTTTTTTACTACATTCACTGTCTTAAAATTAAATTTGTTTGGATAGCCTGAAGGTTAGTGCGCTTGCCTCAAAATCAACATTAAAGTCCTTTAAAAACACCCAGATATTGAGCAGGAACCAGATAACAAAACTCGTTTGTATTCAGTCAGAAGAGAAATTCTTCTGCATCAACATACGTACTAAGTAGAATGAAATCAAATATAAATGTGTCATGCGTTACCAATAGAGTCGCTCAACTATGATGATGGTAATGATGGCCTGGCGAGTCAGGTATACGTCTCTTTAATCCAGTTCTTTCTTTATGCAAAGTGTTCATGAAGGAATTGGCCAAACACCCTCGGACAGGAACGGCCTGAAAAGGAAATTGACACTCGGTGAAGCTTTGTTTGATGAAGGATTATAATTGTTATTATCAAGCAGTACCCTGCACACACTAATATTGGTATGCTCCTGATACAAAACACGTGTGCTATAAATGAGTTATAGTCTTTGGCATGACTTGAGCATGGATTGGTATTCATGAAGCAGGTCTTGCAAACATTTATTTTGTTATCCTGCAGATTCCCTTCCATATACTCTTTGGTTCTTTCGGTGAAGTCACGTAGGTCGAAAAAAATAATAGACCACGACGTTTCGATCGCAACACAAGCAAACGTCATCAGGTGTGAAAAAACCCTCCTATGTCAGTAGTCCTGCTGTGTTTTGGACCTCTGCCTGACCTCACAGCCTTTTTGGGTTTGGACACTTTACGCCAGCACATACGGTGGAGTGGAGTACAACTGCCGATGTGGACCAGTGGTGTGCGCTTACACAGGCAGTCCAAATTTTTGTAAACGCCAACCAATGTTATGCCTTCAAATCAGAGTGCAACATTTTTCCAGTCCAAATATCTGCTGACAAACGGCCTGCTTCTCACCTCGGAGTCGTCCGCCCTCATTGCGATGCCATGAGACGTTGTGTGGCAGCGATCTATTTCTAGGCTGCCTGAGGGGAGAGCTGTTGAGGCAGCACAGGATATGAGCCCCCCCCCCCCCCCCCATCAAACTCAGCCACCCTGTCTGCAAAGCAATTACTCCGAGATTCTTTATTTATAGACACGGCTTGTCCGAGATGGATGCCCTTGCATTTACACTGCCGAGTCGTGTGTTACCACAGATAAATTAAATGAATTGATTTCTCTCTTCTGAGCTAAAATTAATTCCCTAACTGGCACAGACATTGGAATAGACAGTCGAAAAAGTTTTGACCATTAAATAAAGTAAAATGCATATTTTCTAGTGAATGTAAGATAGTTAACATATCCAGTTTACAAGATCATCACCCTCAGCCATTGTCTGTCCACTGCTGAATGAAAGTCTGCCCATGCCATCTCATGGTTTGGGCAGTCAGTTGGTAGAGAAGTGGGGCTCCCAGTGGTGATGAGTTTAAATCCCAGACAGGGTTGACTCAGCCTTGTCATCCAGGGTCAATACAAAAAAGCACCGCAACAGTTGTCTTGTGGAGAGACTGATCCCCACCACAGAAATGGGGTATTTCAACCATAAACTGAGGACCACCACTGGAGATGAGGGCACCCCACATTCCCACATTTATTTGAGATTGGGTTCACTCACCTTTAATAAAGCATTTAGGTGGCGTATTTGACATACATCCTGAACTCTTTCTATCGTTCACGTGAACATATTATATCAAGTGGCTCCAATAGGGTGCATGAAGCTCAAATTCAAGGCATGGCTGTTCCCATTTCTACTGTTCACATTTATTGTGGGCTCGGTAATTATACAGTACAAATAAATGTGACTAGAACACAGCCACGCGGAGCCGTTTATGAAATTCTAATGTCAAGTGGTGTATTAAAGCCACAGACACTGTCTTCCAAAAGGGCTTCATTTTTAATTAATACTGCAATAAAGTCTGCAGCATATCACCATGGGGATGGAGATGGGGGCCTGCTTCGAGCTCACAAGCCTTACACTACCAAGTTGGCCTTTAGCCAACTGCAATTGCGAACTACAGTGCAGACATTTATTTAAAAAAAGACGTATTATTTACAGCACTTTGTCGATCCACACCTAGCTGAAGGTCTCCCCACGCCATGCCAGTCGTGGGGGTTGTTTGACCATACTTCACCGTGCTGGTCAATGTAGGTTGCTGCTTGCAGAGTGCGTTGTCTTCTACGGAGTGATGCTAAGCCCACCACATGCAAGCCTGTAGCCTCGTGTAGCAATTCTACTGAATGATGAGTGATTCATAATTCCAGTGAATTCAAGCTGTGGTGGTGAGAGAGTTGTGAGAAAAGCTCAATCACCCTTCAGCAAACCCATACACCTGCACCACAGAGTGGCCATGAAAGCAAATATAGACAGGGGAGGTTGGTGGCCTTTAGACTCTCACAGGCCCAGCATTGATATTTCAATGGAATCGCTCAGTGTAAATTGCAAGTGACAGCTCACCCTGGGGAGGGGCAGCTGGTGGATTAGACGTAACAAACCCCTTTAATGACCAAATGCAAGCTGTGAAAACGTGAGGTTGCATCACATTTGTGGAACGCAGCGCTATCTAGAACGAATTAAAACAACCTTCATCACCTTCACCATGAACACTTCTTTCTAAGATAACTATGTATGCCTCATGTACTAGCCTGGTTAAACAAACAATAATACAAAATAATAGTATTGTTGACTCACACCAGTGTTTGTTTCCCGCAGAAGCAGCCATGTGTGCACTTCAGCGTGAATGGCAAGGGGAAGGGGGGAGATGCAGTGGTGCCAGCAATCCTCTCGCCCGGTGGCTCAGCCCACGTGAGCGTTGGCGAGGACGTGGGAGACGAGAACGTGCTCAGTATGCCACCCACGGTCCGGCCACGGCCTAAACTTATCAGCCTGGATGAAGCCTCTCTGCTGAGTCTAACCAAGACTTCATCACTCAACCACATCACGGTGAAAAAGCAGGCAACACACGCAGATTATTTATTGAAAGGGGGAATATGTGTGGTAGGCCACAAAAGAACACTGTGTGTCAGCATCGCTAGTGAGGGATCAGTGAGGCCCAGCGAGCAAATGTTCAATACTTTCCAGGGTTAAAGAAAGTCAAAGAGCCTCCCTGCTCAAGCAAGTAATTGGGTAGCATTGATTTTCACTGGTGGCACTGAACCAGCAGTGGAAATACAAAATGTTCACACTCGGGGCCAGTTTCTCCAAAAGGCGGCCACTCTCTCCGAATGTACAACGCACACACACGTGCAGCCCATTTTTGTCAATTCACTGCTGGATGACAGCCCTCCCAAGCCGTGTGGGTTTTGGGAATTATTTGAGCACTATTAAGCCAGCAGTTCTATGCATCATCATCATCACCATTGAGGTGGCAGGGATGCTCAGGGGATTAATACTGTGGCAGTGTCACAGTATGGAGTTCCTATTGTGCCAGCACTGCAGAGACCCGGATTTTAATCCCAATAAGACACTCGAGTTAAAAACTAAAATAACATGTTCAGTATCATCAATGGATAGTTTTAGCCCAACACCAATGATTTATCAAAACATCTATTTGGTTTTGAAATATATTCTGCAATTTTGCATTGCAATTGTCAATCTACATGCATGCGTCACCTGGGACTGGGAAACCTGAGGCAGAGTTCGCAGCTTCCGTCATCTGAAGCTGCCACCTGTCATTTAGAAAGATGGCCAGGGTGAACCACTCCACACAAATTACAGCGCAGTCCAGGGGTGTTGGTAAAGTAGTCACATCGTACTTGTTTTGTACCGTCAACAGTAATTCTATTTTAAGGGGTGACAAATTGGGACAAAATAATATTGCTCTTAGACAAAACACATTGATATATTAATTCATTGGTCAGAAAATCAAATACGGCAATACAAAGGTTGACACTGAAATACATTTGTGGGAAAAACTATTTCCAGCAAACGACCTTGGACTGTGCTGCCTTCACTGTTCCATTGAGCTTTGCTTCCAAGGTCTCCTTTCCCAGCCCCACGCCTGGACTTTTCCTGCAACATTGCTGAATATCTGCAGGTCCTCAACCTGCACGGAAACAGCCTGACTCGGCTGAAGGACATTAACCGCCTGGTGTTCCTGCGGAGGCTGGTGGTGAGCTTCAATGAGCTGGCATGGCTCGACGACCTTACACACATGGTGAGAATTGTGAAACCCCTCTCCATCCAAACCCTGTTTGCTTGCCTCTGTATCTCCGTCACTATCAACCTCTGTAGACACAATGTCCTGTTAATTCCTCCGGTTCGACTCAATCATTGAGTGTCTGTCTTGTCTTTGTACATTATTGGTCTTCGCATGCAATTGTCTTTATTCTCCCCGCGTGCATCTGCGTTGCTGTTTTATGTTTCGTCTGCCTGTTTGTCTTTCTCGTGTTGCACCTACTTTGTCAGTTTGAGCTTGTTGGAACGGCAGTCTCCAATGCATCATTACTCCAGCAGGATTTATGAATCTGTCTGCTTCATTAGCATATTCAGTGACAGTCTATGCGCTAAATTTGACATATTTGTCTATAAAAATATACAGGAAATGTCACGTAGAAAGGATTACATTGGCCGACTTATTATGAGATGCTATATCTTTTATATTCTGTATGCAATAAAAAAAATATTGTAATATAAAGTGGTTATTGCATGTGATTACAAACTATACACAGAAAAGCAATTATCTGAAACTGAAACACAAGGGCAGTTCATGGCAAGCTCTCGCATCATTAAATAGAAGACACAGATTTGATAACTGAGGTCATGAGGTGCAGCTGTAATTGTATTCTTCATAAAACCAAATTGACTTGCAATATTAACTGATGACATGAGTGACACATTTGGTTAATGGGTTGATTGATTGTTCCATTGATTTACAGTGTGTATTTTTCGTCCTGTCCGAATTGTATGCAATTATATTTGTATTAAACTAGCTGCCACATGGTCTCACCACCAATGTACAGGCAGTCATTGACTTACGAACGCCCGACTTACGAACCAGCTTACATGAAACTTACTTAAAACGCGAACTCACAATTGCAAACTGAACCGCGGAAATGTTTTGTTCAGAGGAGCGATCCTCTACGATCTGTTGTAGTGAGTCGGCCTCGCGCTGGGAGTGCGTGTTTGCGCGTGTGTGTACGCACGTGCGGACATGTGTGTGTGTGAAAGTGTGTGTGTGTGTATGGTTGGGTCATGTAGCCCACATGCCCAGCAACCGCATGCCTAAACAGCTTTTGTTCTGCCGGATCGAGGGGGCTAAACGGGCGCCGCACGGGCTAGAGAAGAGATGGAGTGATGTGGTACAGGAGGATGTGGAGCTGAGTGGACTTGCCGATGACTGGTACCAGCGGTGTCAAGATCGGCCTCTGTGGAGGAGGCTCGTGAAGGACGCTACTGGGCAGTTGGAGGCAGTCGCCCTCCAACAACAACGGAGGGCGGAGGAGCGACGCTCACAACAACGAGCAGAGCGCCGGGTGGCTAAAGCACAGCAAGTTGGCACAGTAGGGGGCACAGTTGGTGCATTGGCCAGTCATCTCAGTCGACCCGTGGCACCTGGGTTAGTGCGCTGCGATACGAATCCGGAGACCCGAGTTCAATTCCCGCTCACGGCCAACACCACCAGTGACGATTATCTGAACCGGTTTTGGGCCTCCCCTCGGTCGACTCAGCCTCAAATGAGTACCTGGTGCGATATGTAAACATCACCACTGGGGAGACAAAGGCGGCCGAGCGTGGTGCTGGCCACCCACCCCCTCGTGTGCCGTTCCGGCCTTCATCGGTGCTCGCTAACAGCACTTGTGCCAACAGTCTGTTAAGGCTACACGGGGGATCTTTGTGTGGGGAGCGGTAGTGTAAGCGGTTAGCGCGCTGCGCTACGAAACCGACGACCCGAGTTCGAGTCTTGATCACGGCCAACACCAGTAGCTGGTGTGGTGTGTAAACATAACCACCGGGGAGACTAATTCCAGTATGGCCGCGTACACAGGAAGGCCACAATATACATTGGTACTCATTTTGGTTATTGGGTTAAGCGAGGTATGAAAGAGAAATATTTTAATAATTAAATGCACTGATTTTTTTTTTTTATAATATGTAATTCAGCCATCGGCCAATACGTGTCTTTAGTGAGCAATCATAACCAACCAATCACAGAGTTTTGCTTAATCTCCAGTCCATGTAATGCTCGATCAAGAAATATATTGGTGAACCGTGTACTACTTTTGGATCTCAAGTTATAAAAAAAATGGTAAACATATTTTTTCATTATTCCAATGTAGTGCTGGGTAGTTGTGGTACTGTGCCTGATTATGGTGCTTTGTCTTTGCAAATTACATGGTAAGTGCATTGATTTAAACCATTGGTACAGTTATTCATTCATTGTGTTGCTCTGTCTTTCCAAATAGCATAGCAATGCTATTTAATGCTTAGGAAAATTATAGGTGCATCGATTGAATTATTTATATTTTACCACAGCGGTCCATTTAGATGTGATGCCGTGCCTTCGCAAATGTTATTGTAAACTATTCTTTGCTCGTTTGCCCCACCGTGGTGCTGCGGCCGCGATGCGTCGATTGCAGCCGAGCCTGGAGTACCTGGACGTGAGCCACAACCAGCTGGGGACGTTGGAGGGGATAAAGGGCCTGAGCCGGCTGTGCCACCTGGACATCAGCTGGAACCGTCTGAGCTGCGCGCGGGACGCGGCGGGTTCCCTGCGACGCCACGCTGGCGCGCTTGTCACCCTCGATACACGCCACAACCCCTGGCTCAAGGTCTACACGCTGCATGCACACATGTCGTGCTCTGGCACAAGCCTTTGAGACAAATCAATATCATCTACGAGATGGTCCAGTGGCTCAGAGGGCTCGTGGAGCTTATGTCAGTCTAATTAGGTCACGCTGCTGAGACCCCAAGTTCGAATCGTATTTTTACAGCTGTCCTTCATGGTCTTATCCCAGTAACGAATGACTGAAGTTAACTTGGACATATTCCAGTGTGGAGGACTACTACGATGGTCAACAACGATCACGGAGTGGCAGCCAAGGGATGTAACGCGCCTCAGAGCACGTCCACCGATGAGATGGAGCGATTAAATCGCCTCATGTGCGATTGCCAGATTGATTGCTATACTAGTTTGGGGAGACCTTCATCCAACAGTAGAATGATCATGGCTTATGATGACATTGCTATTATTTAACTACTAACCTCCAGAACGCAAGTCGCGTGTTTAAACCATTGCCGGTTACGCAATTTAGCACGTTTCCCTTTCTCCCCTGAAGCTGAACTGTTGCCTTTGTCCTCCTCTATTCTCACCTCACCCAGCTGGAATGCGCGAGGTTGCGTTTCGTGGGCCAGTTACGCTCGCTGGCCTCGCTTGATGGCGTGCCCATCACGGAGGAGGAGGTGGCCGCTGCACTGCGCCAGGCCGCCAGCTCGCACATCTCCCAGGTGCTCGTGACGCGGCCCTGTGGGATGCGGTGCTCTCCCATGGTCTGCCAGCTGCAGCAGTTTGGAGTCCCGCACTCACGCAATGTGAATATAAAAACGTTGCTTCGATCGACATTGGCAGTGGGCAAGTTGTGCCGTCAGCTTTGACGTTGCCCTCTGGGCTCCCCGTGGAAGCAGGCCCTGCTGCTGGCGCACGCTTGCACGGAGGCGGCGCGGCCTCGCTGTCTGAGCCTGCTGCCGACGGCGCAGCTGCTGGAGGGCCGGCGGATGGGCCGGGTGGAGCGCACGGGAGACCTGCAGCCCACGTGGTACTCGCAGGTATCGTCGCTACTGCAGTGGAGCCAGCTCGCACACACACACACACGAGGGCGCCACGGTGGTGGGATGTTAACTACCTCGCCTGGTATACAGGAGGCAGTGGTGTTCGATCCTGACCCTGATGCCTGCATATTTGGAGTTTGCGTGTCTCACTCCCTGTGGTCATGTGGATTTTTATCCGGGTCCTCCGGTTTTTTCCTCCACATTTAGAAACATGTGTTCAGAGTATTTGGCTGCTGTACATTTTCACATGATAAGCCACTTCGTTGAGCTGTTATTTACGGCCAGGTCGCTTCTGAAAAAGAGCTATATAGCTCAGTGGGCCTTACCTGGTGAAATTAAAAAATATTTTGGTTTTATTGCTTTGGAGAAATGGGTTCACTGAGAAATTTGTGAAACTCCCAAACTCCCTGGTCTGTAAGTGGATTTGTGAACGGGTATGTCTGGACCTTTGAGCATTATCCTTTCATAGGCGTGGGCTTTGCTCTGGGTAGTCTTAAAAATATTTTGACATCCCAAAGCAGGTCCCTCCTGAACCTTCCTGGATAAATAAATGACAGGTTCTGAATCGCATGATATCTCCACTGGAGTAAGTTACCCATATTCAATCAGGAATCAGATGATTAGAAATTCAAAATCAAACGATCACAGCCAATGATGCCACCACATCTCACTGTCCCTTTCTTCCGTATGTCAAATCCCGAAACTGTTGCAGTCAGTATCCAACATCCAAAATCTGTATTTACAGTGTCTCAACATCGTGCTTTACATGTTCTTCTTGGTGTCTGTTCTGTGGCAGTTGCATCTCACTAGCAACTCTCATTAAAATACAGGGAATATTTGTTTCTATAGGCCAAGAGTGTCCAACATATGGCACCCGGGCCACATGCATCCAGCAAGGATATTAAGTTTAACCCACTGATATAGGGTTACTTCTCTGGGACCCGAGGGAAAATATACACTTTTGTGTACTTAAGGACACATGTGCGGCTATTGATAGGTATTGACGTGTTGTGGCTGACAGCCTCGGTTAGGTCAGTCAGTACTCCCCCCTACACTCATAACCTACTCTCACAGGATTGGGGCCTACTTACAGTACTGTCTCATCGAGCCACCTCATGCCCCAGCAAGTTGTGAGTTTCACAGCACACTATAAAATCTACATGATCCACCAACCCTATCCCCATTTTTATTGAGACATCATCTCCGGGGGAATTCAGAGAGCGAGATAATTTCTGACATCTACTCTGGGAGAGATCTTAGAGACCCGTGTAGGCACAACGCATCACTTTACAATTCAGATTAATAGCATCTAAATGTGACCACATCTCCAAGCACTGTACAGAGACAGAGGGCACATTCATTTTACAGAGTGAGGCAGTCAGTCATTAGCAGAGGAAAAAGGAAGGTCTTGAGTCTGGCTTTGAAAAGGGGTCGATATCTAACAGCATAAGGTGGGGGGAAGGGAGTTCCAAAGTGTGAGAGGAGGGGTTTGTTGACACGTAAAAATTGACAAATTGACTGACAGGGGGGCCACCAAAATACTGCAATGTGTTGTGAAAGGTGACGTCGCTGTGCCTGGATGGACTGGGCCTAACGCGCCTGACTGGGCTGGAGCGGATGGAGAGTCTGCGTTGGGCGTCGTTCTGCCACAACGAGCTGTGCCGCCTCGACGGCCTCGAGGGCTGCCTGCAGCTCGACGAGCTCAGCGTGGACCACAACCGCCTGAGCACGCTCCACGGTGCGCTCGCTCCGGACCCAAGGGGCAAACCATGCACAGCCTGACGGCC
Source organism: Entosphenus tridentatus (assembly GCA_014621495.2). NCBI lineage: Eukaryota > Metazoa > Chordata > Hyperoartia > Petromyzontiformes > Petromyzontidae > Entosphenus > Entosphenus tridentatus. The sequence continues at coordinate 6,573,587 of CM025616.2, read as the reverse complement.
AAATCCAATGCACGCTTTCGCAGATAAGACTAATTGGCAAATCTGATCCATATTTATAAGGTAAAATTCACATTCATACATTCAGATTAGTCCCTGGTGGCCAGCACTGCTGTAATGTAGGAGATTAAGCACTGCTTGTTAAAGTAGAAAATTCCGTGCTCTCTTCCCTGGTAGGAACACAACATTTTGTACGTGTGATATATATATAATATATAAATTTTGTTATTTAAATGGGGTGAAGAAGTAGTGTATCACGTGCTAATTTATCAACCCGGTGACATGAACACAATTTTTGGCCACTGCGAACGTTCGTTGGTGACGAATATCTGAATCTGTCCGAGGCAATTGCCTTCAAACCCACACTGACCAGCGTAGCGAAGTACCTTAAAACGACCTCCAATGCCAACGTGGCATGGGGAGGCCTTCATCCAGCAGTGGATTAAAAAAACCCTTTCTATTATGATTGCATGTATTTATACAATGTGTGTATATTTCAAACGCCACGGTGGCAAGATGTTAAATACCTCGCCTGGTATGCGGGAGGTCGTGGGTTCAATCTGGACCCTGACGCCTGTATATTTTGGGTTTGCGTATCTCTTTCTCCGTGGTCGTGTGGATTTTTCTCCGGTTCTTCCGGTTTTTCCCTCCACATTAAGAAACATGTGTTTAGAGTATTTGGCTCCTATAAATTTCAACATGATAAGCCACTTCATTTGTAGCCAGGTCGCTTCTGAAAAAGTGATATGTTACTCAGTGCGCCTTACCTAATAAAATACAAATAGTAAAACAAAAATTATTCATCTATATTTTGTAGACAATATAATTTTTTTATTTTAAAAAACCCACTTGAGAATCAAACACAGCAATTACAATTCAACTGGTGACATCTAATCCCTACACTACAGTAGCGCTGGCCGCAGGGGATACATTTAATGTACCTAAGGGATCTGCTAAGCCAATCAGCTAATGAAGACATGGCCTGACCTTGATTACGGTAGTTACATTACAAACCATGCACAAATCCGGTATGATATTCTTGATACTGGCATTCACAAGCCAGTATCAAGAGTCACGAGTATTCATACTCAACCTTAAAATCCCCAAAGTAACTTAATCTGACCCAGTGAGCCTCAGTGACACCGAATGCTAAGAATCCTCAAGGTGCTTAGTCTGACACTTGCATGTACAAATGTGTTTATATATTATACATATGTGTGTATATTATAGGGAGCGGTAGTGCAGCTGTTAGCGCTCGGTGCTACAAACCCGGCGACCCGAGTTTTATTCCCGCTCACGGCCCACCAACACCGCTGACAATTATTCTTAACTGGTCCTGGGCCTCCTCCCCTAGGTCGACTCAGCCTCAAATGAGTACCTGGTGCGATGTGTAATATCGCCACTAGGGAGACAAAGGTGGCCGGGCGTGGTGCTGGCCATCTACTGCCTTGTCTGCCGTGCCAGCCTTCATAAGTGCTCGCTAACATCACTTGCCCCAACAGTCTGTTGATCTTTGTTCTTTATAAAAGTGTAATGTACATGCCTTATTTTCTCATGACCGTGTACTAATTTCCATATATAATCTAAATATGAAACGATAAGATAAATGCTAGATATTAAAATGTTAAGGATGTCATGATACCATACGGGTTGTAAGGTCAAAACGTTCCACGGAAATGGTAACACGATTATCTCATTATAATTACTTTGGAATCGTTTTGACTTTTAAACTTGAAATTATTGTAGTATGAAGTCATATGCTAAGCATGAGAAATATGATTACACTGAAGGTTCAATATCGTGTGATTGGCGGTACCTTTGATAATTATTGGATTAGAGTTTACTCAATTGTGGAAAAAAAAACCCCCATGGCATTTGTCTCCCCCTACTGTGAAACTCCTGCAAAGGTCATGCGACTCGGTGTGGCTTTTCTGGGTAAATAATTGTTACTAAATTATTGCAAAAGTTGCGTGTTACAGTACTCCACAAACACTGCAACCCAGCGTGCCGTGTCTGAGCTGCGTCATGCTCATGCGCAGGGCTGCACCACATGACCAAGCTGGTGACGCTGAGCATCGACTGCAATGAGCTGGTGGGGCTGGAGGACGCAGGGTTGGAGGGCATGCATCGACTGGCACGACTCTCTGCTGCCTCCAACCGCCTGGCATCGCTGGCTGGCCTGCAGCGCTGCTCCTCACTCGCAGAGCTGTACGTCGCCAGCAATCATCTGGCCAGCAGCCGAGACGTATACCGCATTAAGGTGGGGGGGGGGCAGTGCTGTTGTGCTGCTGCCAGACTTCCCACTCTCTGCCACGAACGAGAATGCGCTCTCCCGATATCCAGATCCCATCACTGGCTCCATGTCCAATTAGAGAGCAGCTACAAGACTGCCTGCACTGTCCTTAATATCCTCATCAATCCTTACCATCCGCCTCAAGCGCTCACGTCATCTTGTCATCTAGAGATGGCGGAACAGCAAGTGGATGTTCTTGCCCCAGGTTCTATTGTACAGATATTTTTACGGATATTTTTTCTGGTTAATCTGGTTTCCTCCCACGTTAAAAAGAGTTGCAAGATCCAAATTGTCAGACCCACCTCGAAAATAATCTTAAAAATGAGTTGTAGCAACAGCAGCAACCCAATCGTGCAGTTTCTGGTTTGCATGACTCTTGACAGTAAACAACCGTATGCCACAAAGAATTCCAGTCAAAGCTACAAGTTATGTTTTTTCTTTCACTGACAGTATATTAAATGCTATTAATATATTTGATTGCTTGTGTTGCAATTGAAATGCCGTGAGAATTTTATTGTTAGATTTTTATTATTTTATTATTTCCCTTCTACGTGACTTTACCGAAAGAACCAAGAATATGAATCCCTGCAGTCACGAAAGCTTTAAATCGAAAAATGTTTGATCTGTGGTTGTATATGTTTAATGAAGCAGTAACTTTATTCCAAGAAGCAAAAGTGGGGAGCCACGTGTGCCTTCGCCGTTGCTGCACCGACGTTTTGGAACAATTTTGTTTTTTTCCTGAACAATGTAAAGCCTCCTTCACAAATTATAATGAAGCAGAAGATAATTGCTGGATACAACTGAATTTGCAAATGTACATTGTAACTCTCACCCTTACCCATGTATTAATAGTTGAATTTTATTGAGGGGTTGTGTGTTGTCGTGGTGTGGTCTGGGACTGTTTTTTTCTGTTGTTTTGCGGTCTTGCCCAAGATTGGGAATTTATATACTTATGCAATTTTTACTTATATTCTTTATCTATTCATTTACTTATTTGTAGTGATTTACTTACCTGTCCTATACTTTGCACTAATATGGTTATTTATTGTTTGTTGCTGTAACTTTCTGATCCACCCCCACTGGACATGTGTGAAAAAGCGCTTCATATCTCATCGTATTTCTCGAGGATAAATACAAATTCTGATTCTGCGTCATTGCGTTCTGTGCACGTACGGGCACAGGGCCTCACGAGCCTCGTCATCCTGGACCTGCACGGTAACCCCCTGGCGAGCACCATGGAGCAGTACCGCCTCTTTGTTATCTTCCACCTGCCGGCACTTAAGGCGTTGGATGGCAATGCTGTGGTGGGTACGCTGGTGGTGGGCGGGCTGGTGGGTGGGTGGTGTGTGTTGGTGGGTAAATAGAGTGACAAAGCAGCGCGTGCAGAGATTTCCATTCTCCACAATGACACGAATGGTGATATTGCGTTATGTACGATGTAGTTTTACATTGAGCTAGGATCCACATCAGCGTTGGTTTAAGCACGCCTGACAGCTGATGAGACACTGAATCTCACCAGTCCAGAGTTTTGCTTGTCTTGAACCAATGCTGCTGAAAAACATAATCCCAGATGGTTGTGTGTCCGATGGGATTTTATCCGGATATTTTGTTATTTGGAGAGAGGCATCCTAAGGGATGGGCCTAATTATTGCTTAAACACACTCTGACATGTACATGCTTTCATTTTTTAGCCAGTGACACTACGTTTCCTTAATCTTGATTTGAAGCTTTCGTGACTGCAGGAATCAATATTCTTTGGTTCTTTTGGTAAAGTCACAATATTTGGGATAGGAATCTTTTTTTATGTAATTGTATTTTTGTTGCTTACAAATACTGCTTCAAAAGGTTTTCAAGAAAGGTATTAAGCAGTCTGCAGCACGGGAGACATACACATATCATTTTTATAAACTCTTTATAATCACTGAAAATAACCATGCTCAGCTAATGTTAGTTGGGCCCCTGAAAGTGTCAGCCTCATCAGTAAAGGTTACAGACCAAAGTATATATGTATAAAATATTAAAGTGTTAATTTATACAATGAATTCATGATCCTTTCCCCACACTAACGACTTAAACAGAGACCCTACGACATAATCTCGACCATTAGTTTAGGACCACTCAATTATCATTTGAGCATGGAGACATTGAATTTAGCTTTGGCTGATTTATTGAACAAGCTCACAGCTGGACAAGGTAGGACATCAGTTGCTGGATTCATTCTCAGATGGAAGGGTAATGAAACCCCAGATCTGTGTGTCTTTAACTGGGGATCTTGTCTGACCCTCGTGGTGCCTGCTACAGGAAGTGGCGGAGTGTGACTCCGCGCGGGACACATTTGGAGGGCGGTTAACTTCTGATCTGGTGGCCGAGAGATTGGGTCATGCTGACTTTATCAGACTGCAAGAACTGAGCCTGCCCGCCCTCAACCTCAGGTCAGTATGAGTTGTGCGTGGTAGTGTGTAAGCATGCACGTTTGTACACATGTATGTGGTCATGAGCAGTGCTGGTGAATTAATTATCGCACTGTGCTATAATTCTGGTGACCTGGGATACAATTTCTGCCCTTCATGCTGAACATCATTGGCACACGGTATCTGAACCCATGTGTTTCGCCTGTAAAATCAGCCTCAAATGAGTTCCTGGTGCAGTTTTAAAAACAAACACTGGGGAGAAAATGTGGTCAGGCATGTGTGCCATGTTGACCTCGATAGGTGCTCACCAACATCACTTTGCCATTGTCGGGAAAAAATGTTTCCTTGGTCAGTGGCTTGCCACATTGTTAGTGCAGTGTTTCCCTCTTCTAATTGGTGTTCCACAGTTGTTCTAAGTTCCTCCCACATGCAAGATACTTGAGGTAATCGACCTAATATCTAGGCACCCAAAAGTGTTGCGAGATCTATTGTATATTTTTTGGAAAGTTAAATCCCATTCTAATTATAATACACAAATACATCTCCAAGGTTTAATTCACTTTTGTGAAAATATTATTCAGAGTGATATCACCAGAAAAAGGGCACGGTTATACCGATGAAGTTTTCGTATTTTCACGTCCATGCAGGTGGTCTGATAAAAAAATGTGTGCACTGCACCATTGGCGATAATGACTCCCATGGGTTCAATCATTCATCGCACTTCTGCGAACACATTTGCCAGAGAGCTCTGCAGTAAAACAAAGCGTCGGACAGTGCTCATTGCTGACACTGACCCCTTTAATCGATGGTGGCAATCCCACATTTCGTTTGCAAGCCGATACTTGCAAACCATGCCACATTCACTCTGCCATCCACGTTCTCACAACCAGCATGCTGACGTATTGCCGCACATGCATGTGCAGTTGTGTTGCGAGTTCTGTAGCTTCTGCTAATTCGTGTGCCCTTTTGTCCATGCAGGACTGTGGACCTGCTTCCTCTCAATCTCTTCGTGAACCTGCGCAATGTGAACTTGGAGCAGAACAACCTCTCCTCCTTCAGCGGGCTCATACACCTGTCCAACGTGCAGGTAGCCCGAGATGTCGCCACCTGCTGGTGCATTATGTTCCTGCACGCTCGCAGCACGTTCACATGCCCTCCTTGACCGGGTGGTGGCTCATGCTTATGTTTGGGCAATGACGAATCAAGTCCTTGTGCCGTGCATCATGACAGAACATCTCTGGCAGCTGCCTTCTCTCGTAGTCTCCCATCCTTAATCTCTGTGTGATGGGAGATGGCTTCATGTTCTCCGCTAGTTTTAATGTCTGAAACAGCCTTCCTATTACTCATCACGGTCATTTGTTGAATAAAGTACAGCCGAATAACGCATCTTTAAATGTCACTAAATATGGTTTATTGATTTTCATTTATACTCCCTCAGCACTTCCTGTGTAATATACACCATGTCCGGTGTATGAATGTTTTAAACTTCTCATTATTAACCCTGTTGTGACTGCACCATCTTAAACATACATGGTTCATGGTTCATTGATATGTAGAGCAACGCTATATAGCACTGTCTTTGCGAGGCTGGCACATGTAGTACTGTGTATGATATATATGAAAACCTACAAAATCAATTTTGCATGTCACATATTGTTTACTTAGTCATGCGGCAATAATTCATACAGTAACTCATGTGTACAATTACACATTGTTCTGGATCAAAATGTCATTCTGCTCATTTAATGCGGTGGTACTCATTTCCATTCGTGAGATAACAGTGGTAATTCCAAGTTCCCATGACAAGGGCCAGTCTATCCAAATGATGACCATTGTTGACTTCCTCTAAAGTGTTACTCCATTGGCCTTGAAGGGATCATGACTGAGGGGAGCCCCTAGAGGGATGTGTATTCTCACCCTTTCGACTTTGCATCAGTCTCTGTAAACACGGTGCTACCTGGCAATGCATTCTGCCCATCCCTCCTGGTCCAGCGTCCCTCGCCTTGAGGGCCCAGCCATGCGCTCATTGCACTGCTCGCCGCTTGCAGGTGCTGAACCTGAACTACAATCAGATCGAGTCGGTGATGCCGCGTGCCCGACCTCCCGCCACGCTCACCGGGCGCCAGCAGCTCTACCAGAAGGTGGCCTCCAGCGGATATGGCCCGCAGAACATCGCCAAGGCCACCAGGTGCAGCAGCAGGCCCAGTTCACTCAGGTGTACATGAACAGAATATGCAGCCGGTTAGGATGATCTCAATACAGAGACGTTTTAAATGCACACTCGAGGAGAGGAAAATGCAGATAAATACTGGACACACAGCTCTACATAAAGGTGTAAATAATAAATCTGCTGTGTGCAATATCCACTTTTATGCAGTGTAAATGAATCACACACACAGAAGTTTTAATCGAACTACAGACAGTTTAAAATAATGCGCACATAGGTGGTCTAAATGAACCTCACACACAAGCAGTTTGAATTAATTCAGGAAGTAGGTTGCTTTAAAGAATACCCGAGCAGGGTAAAACCGCACACAGCTGTGGTTTAAACAAACTTCACTTGGAAGGTGGCCTAAGGAGACCCGTGGCAGAGGTAATCGAATTGAATACGGAGAGCACGTGCAGGCTGGCGCAGCACGCACTCCATGCTGTGTGCAGGGACGCGTTGGCGTGCGAGAGCCTCGTGCCCGTCATGGAGCGGCTGGAGGTGCTGCACCTCGCCTACAACCGCATCTCCAACCTCGCTCTGCTGCAGCTGGGCCGGCTCACTGGGCTGCGCACCCTCTACCTGCAGGGTGCGTTACGCTGGCAACCAGCTCACGATCGCGAGCGCTGAGCCCACACGCCCACACGGCAACAACCCACAACGCAGTGCTGTAGCACGGGCGGTGCGGGCGGGACAGCTGCCCCGGGCACCTCTCCCGCACTGCCCAAATGGGCAGTCGAATTGTAAAGCAGATAGTGGAGCAGTAGTGGTCGGGAGGCATGGATGGGTGGGTGCGAAGATGGCACCTGTCTCGGGCGCCAATATCAAAATGTCTTGCGATGGCTCTGCAACAATGAGCTTGTGGCAGAGCAGGTGCACTTTGAAGCCAGTTAGAATGGCCAGAGCTCACTGGAAGGAGGTCACTGGCTAGGTTAGCATGGGAAATGGGTTAACACATTTAAATAAAAGCACAGCTGTACACAGACACAGCCGTATTTATGTTTTGGTACTTAGTAAATCATTGTTTTTTTAAGGAATAAGCATTTATAGTCTAATATATTCATAGGTAAAACCTACAACCACGTTTTAAATTATTCTGCAAAAAAACTATCTACGGTAACTAAACATCACTCGTATTATTTCTGTATATATGACATAATTAAAACAATATTTTTGTGGGATATTTTAACATTGTTACAATTCAAAGAAAACTCATTTTGACGAACTACCCCACGTCTCGATTTATGGTTGAAAAAGGTGCACCTTGCCTTGAGCAGTTACTTTGATCTTCGGATGCAGGGGACATTAAGGATATGGGCCATATGTGAACCACATAGGTGAGATCTCATTGCCAGGCTATCCTCCAACGATCGTTTCATAGAAATGGCAATAGGAGCCCAGAGCCAACCGCGGTGTTTGCTGTGTTTGAAACGACCACTGCACCCATCGGTTCATGCATCTGCATGCCGACAGCACTGATGCCCCATAGAAACGGAACACCGTGTACAGCACAGAGTGTCGCAGCACAATCAGAGGGTGCGCTTGGTCACGTTGCAACGCGCACGAACGCAGGCCCATTAATTATGCAAGGTACAGTGTGCCCCAGCAGAATCGTTCCCAATGCCGCCTCGGGGTGAGCACTGCTCGATGTGCACCCTGTGCGCCTGCCATTGCTTGTATGAGCATAACAATTCACTCCGGTGTCATCCGAGTTGATCTTTTAAAGGCACTCGCTTTGTGACACCATCAAGTGCAATTGCCTTTCGAGTGAAGGGCAAATGTGCACAGGTTTAAATCGATTAGCTCATGTTTCATTTGAGTCATTTCTTTTTTCTTTGTGGTATCTGTAGTACTTAGAAGATTTTGGGTGTTCGTTGGCACTCATCTGCATTAACAGTCATGAGCTAATGGTGAAAATTCGACATTACTGTGAGACGGACCAGGCTCTCCACAGAGCAACGAGACTTTTTGACCAAGAGGCTCAATATTACCTAATGTAACCAATCTCTAGAGCGATTATGTTAATTTATCCTCCTTGGACTTGATAAGACTACTATTGACTTAAAGCTTTCGTGACTGCAGGAATTCATATTCTTTGGGTCTTTCGGTAAAGTCACGTAGATAGGTAAAAAAAAAACTACGACGTTTCAATTGAAACGTTTCAATTGAAAGTCGTATTTTTTTTTTAACCTATGTACATGACTTTACCGAAAGACCCAAAGAATAAGACTACTATTGTTTAATTAAGTAGGTGTACCACCTTTCAGTGTGATGTGGCAACTATAAAGATTTACACATCGATGAATATGAGGAATACCACGGCATAACAGGGTAAACAAACATGAAGTGGCATTCAGGTGGCATCAAAAATTCAGCCATCGAAGGGAAGACTTAAGCCAGCTGGTGGGATTCTGTAAGAGCAGACCTTGACGACGAGGTGTTAACTGTGCAACATCTGCAGGATCTGGCAAAAGGAATGCCGCAATGGCGAGATCAATGGCACGGCCATTATGACTTCTTGACCTTGATTCATGGCTTGAATCATTTACTGCCTATTTGCATGCCAACGTTATCTGGCCAAAGACATCCTTCCCTTGAATCCAACCCCGTGTGTCCCCTGCCGTGCAGGCAACGAGATCAGCCGCGTGGAGGGCCTGGAGGGCGCCGCAGCACTGCGCGAGCTTGTGCTGGATGCCAACCGCGTACGGTCCCTCGGGGAGAGCTCGTTCCTTGGGCAGGGCTCCTTGGTGGAGCTCCATCTCAGGGACAACCGGCTCCGGCAGCTGTCCAACCTCCATCCACTGTGCCGCTTGCAGCGCCTGTACTTGGACAACAACAAACTGCAGGTGGGGCAGCCCCCGCACGCAGGCAACTAGCGTTTAGCGCATAGTTCATCATCATCATCTTTGTTATTATCGTCGTCACCGTCACCATCGTCATCATCAACCGCCTTGTACGCAGACCTACTTGTGTTGCCGTGCCTGTATTCGTCTCGCCATGTGACTCGGGCTTTCTTGTCTACCTGTTGCATACAAAACGTTGCCTCTTCTCTCGTACCCTGTGTGCTGCACTCTGCAGCTCATCACCCGCCATACCAAATTGATTACAGTTTATATATCGTTATCGTTTAATTCGAAAGTCAATAACTTGCCACTCTCAGTTTTACATTGCAAGATGATTAGGTATAGAACATGAAAGGCATTCTCGTTATCACTCTGATACACTGATTCATATTGAATGCATGTGATGTACAGTAGTTATTTTGGCGATATAATAATACCCTTATTTCAGTGGGGCCCTGCATTGGAATGTGTGGCCAATTAATATTTAAGGGACTGTTTAGCATTTGCAATAAGGAGAAAATCCATACACATGAAGAGCAGCAACTTATTTATATTCATTGTTTCTTTCACGTGCGATTTTGTGAACTTTAAATGTGCAGAAGCAGCTATTCATTATTGTATGGATTAGTTGGGAGAAATCAGGTTAAGTTTAGAAACTTGGCTGTAATGCAGCATACAATCGCTTACTATTGTGAACCACATCATTGTCTTCTGAAATTCCTTGCAGAAATTACCAGGCAGCTGTAGTGATAATCGACCCAATGGCTCCACATGTTCTAGTGGCAAGCACACAGACCCCACTAGGCTATTCAGCTGTCTCAAACATTCGAGCAAGCTGACCTCAACGCATATACACATTATATATAGGGAGAGAATGTTACAAATGTGGCATTTGCCATATGTTAATGAAAGATGGATATCATCCAAACAGGCCATAAGTTGAGGGCACTCTAGCAGCAGAATGTGGGTCAGATGAGTGCTTGAAAGCCAACTAGTGGCAGCAGCTGTGCCACATCATGGCTGTGTATGGAAAGGGGTCATTAAGCCTCGGGAACCTCACACACAGCATCACACTTCTAATGCAGCAGGTGGAGTGCATCTTCCCCAGCTCCCGATAACCATAACACGCTGGGGGTGGGGGGGGACTTGCCTGTAATCCAGCACCCAGGAGGCAGGTTGGAGAATTGTGCTATGATGCCTCCAATCTGTTGGTTTGCAACGTAGCCAGAAATAGCAGCACAGCAAATGGATGCCTGACCCATACATGTAGATTTATGAGTACTATTTACTTTTAGTGTGTGGGGTTTTGCTGTGTACTGTACTCTGGTTTCCTTCCACAAATGAAAAGACACATTGAGGAATTGGTTAAATATCCCAGTGCAGGACTTTGCTGAAACAGTCTTCAATGCATTGAAGGTCAACAGATTATTATGGTTGTAATCCAATGCTCATGGTCGAGGATTAATCATGGCCAATGTGTTTAATGCCAAAGCACCTAACCATTGCTTTCTTCCTTCTGCCAGATCTTACAGGTGTTGTGTATTTCACACCCAGCTGCCAACGTCTGTTCTCAAGGAACCCATCCTGTGGCCTTAGGTCTTCCCCTTGGCCACCAACCTCTGGGTGCCACTGCAGTGTTTGTCTCAGTAACCTGCCATGTTTCTGTGGATGGTAGCTGCAAGCACTCAATGAGTATCAGACACTTCTCTCCCAGTGTCTGCGGATAAAATTGGCACAACAGTACTTGTTGGCATTACATTAGTTAACTTTAAAAGCCACATACTTAAGAGCACTTGAAGTGCCAAGTGGCTCAGCAGTAGAGTGAGCGGCTCCCATTCGGAAGGTTGCATTTTAAAATCCCGGTTGGGTGTTTGGTTCAGCGCATCATTCCTCCAGGGTGGATTAGTCAAAAATTTGTGTCCTATGGATAGACTCTCCCATGCCATAGGAATGTGGAATTTTTACCACTGCCTCAGGGCTATAAACAGTAGATGAGCACTGCCTTCTTTGAGCGTGAAATAATATTTTACTGTTTTGGCCTGAAATGCACCTGAGCTTGCCCATGTGTCTTGACAGAGTGCTGAGTTGCGCAATGTGTGTGTGTCTTTTTGCCTTGCAGGACATGTCTGAGCTGGAGAAGCTGAACCAGCTGCCGAGCCTCACTGAGATTACTCTCACTGGAAACCCAGTTAATGCCTCTTCCACTCATTAGGCAACAATGTTAAACAACAACCGCACCCACCCCATGCAATTAAAGGGATTGCAGTAATTAAGATGCGCAGCTGCAAATCGAATTATGTTGAGGTTTTTTTTATTCAACAGTTTACATTTGTCATTTTCACGGAGAAGAGAAAAATAATGTCAATTCCACATTTCTATGGAAGTGGCCAGTGAAGCCATGGTGCGCAGTGGTTCGCGCACTAGATTATAAACCTGGCAAGCCGAGTTCAATACCCGGCCACAGCCAACATCATTGGTGATACCTGAACTAGTTCTTGCTCTGTGCCCCTACCTCTTCACCAACTTACACTGATTGGTGTGGGGAAGTATGGTTAAACAAGCCCCATGACTGACATGGTGTGGCGAGGCTTTCATTCCGTGGGGGATTGACAAATGGAAGCAGATTATTAGATTGTAAGGACCAGTCTGGCCCTCTATTAGACCACGAATTTGGACTTGAACTCACAACCTGTGGACTGTAAGTCTCGTGCTCTAGCCACAGCGCTGCCTGGTTGGATGTGTTGTAAGAGACAAGTGGGATGGGATGTTCTTGATGATTCATAGGATGCCAAAAGGAAATTAAAGTCTATGATATTTGCATATTCCCAGTGTCCAGCATGACATTGACATGTTTTGAGTTCCCTTTGATGTTGAAAACATAACTCAAGGCTCTTTTTACAGTCAATTTGGCAACGCTGTATATGGAAGCATTTTAATTTGCTGTGAGTGTTTATCGAAACATCCAGTCTGTCATTGCCATCTCCATTCGCACCACCTCCTCCCCCCCCTCATCTCCACACGCCCATTCATGCTCCACAGACCTTGTATAGCATAAGCAATACATGCATCATTTATTTTAGTAGAAAAAAAGTCAGTGATTTCCTGCTCAAATGAGGGCAGTGCTCATCTCCAGTTTATAGGGCCTCACCAGAGGTGGAAATTCCACATTCCTATGGGAAGGACAAGTCTATCCATAGTACCACCGTTGACTTTCCAACAAAGTGGTACTTATTTTATCGACGATGGAGGGATGAAGGGCTCATTCAACCCCAAACCAGAATTTGAACTCGCAACCTTTCAATTGCAAGCTGCTCGCTCCACCGGGGAGCCAACTGATCCGTGATCGCGTGTCTCTGTTGCGCCGTGCGTGTATCGCGTGCGCTGCAGCTTGCGCGCCGCTGCCTCCACCGCCCGGTGCTGGTGCTGCAGACCCCGCGCCTGCTGCTCGTCGACGGGCTGCCCGTGAGCCAGGAGGAGCGCGTGCGTGCCGAGACGCAGCTCCTCGAGACACAGGCGAGTCCGCCCACCCTCGCGAGACGCAGGTCACGGGAGCAAGCGCGCTCTACTATTCCGTGTCATTGGAGCCGGCACGATTCACTGATCGAGTCGATGAGTCGACGTAAAATTGTCACCTCTACTTTTTTGTGTGATATATTACTCGGGTCCCTTTTAAATATGGCTGTCCTCTCCACATCCTACCTGCTAAAAGCGGGAAACCCCGAACAAGGCTCACGAAGCGTGACGCGGCTAACGATGCCAATGACGTCACCGAGCCCAGCACCATCGCCCCTTGTCCAGGGGAAGGTCACGGGCAGAGCTCCTTTCAGATACCACTTGCCACCCTTGTTAGCCATGGCCGGGAATCAAACTTAGGTGACCCGGTTCAGAAAGCAGTGCCTTAACCACTGTGGCCCACTCCACCCCTTAGACACTGTGTAAATACTCAACGCATTGCGCTGTGGTTACAACTGCATATGTAATTCTGTTCGGCGGTGGCGATGTGTGCACACAGACCCCGACAATGGAGGTGGTACAGCCGGGGCTGGCTCCGCTATTCGGCCGCACGGCACCTCTCTGGGTCACCAGCATCACGGCCACGGCAGCTGGAGGGGTCACTGGAGTGTGGCCCCTGGGGCTGGGGCCCACGATGCATGGGGTCCTGCCACAGGCGTTCCGAGGAGGGGCAGGGTCTTTCCCACTTCACACGTTCGACGACCCCGTGCTGCCCGAGCCCACGCGCTGTACGTTTGCGTCGCCAGAAGTGGGTGCTGTTGGGCAGTGCGCAGCGCTGTCCTTCCTATGCGCTGCTCTGTAACAGCTAAACTGTAAACTAAGCTATCTGGTAGGGCCCACTGAGCTATACAGGAATCCCTCGCCAATCGCGAATTTGCCAATCGCGGTTTTATGTATACATGGCTTATGATTTGTATATCAATTTACCAACCGCGGCCTGGAAATTTGAGTATCCGCGGGTAAGCATCCGTTTCCGCTGAATCAGATGCCATTTCATCAAAAAAAAAGTATTTAAGATCAAGTCTTCTCTAGCATGTGAATGATGGACGTGATCAATGGTAAAAATAACCTTTTCTAAAACCATTTTACTCATGTGGCTGATTGTTCTTTACAATCTTTCTGAATAATTAATACACGTCCCATAATAGGCCAATGAGTGTAATCATTGGTATCAAATTTGTTTCGAAGAATGATTGCGGTATCATTCGATGGTTGCGGTATTTTGTGTGAATATTTTGTACATAGGCGCGACTAATTTAGACCCAACACCGGGTCCCGCCTTGCTTGTATCAGAGCTAATGTTCCGGTCGAGCCACCACTATAAGAAATTGTTCTTTGGATAAATGTAGCGGTACTCTTCCCATTCCTTTTTAAAATATTAATTTAATTGAGGCAATGTGCGGGCCCGTTACATCACGTTGTGATGCACGCACACACCGTCAACCGGTTATAAAGGCCGGAACAGCACACGAGGGGGTGGGTGGCCAGCACCACGCTCGGTCGCCTTTGTCTCCCAAGTGGCGATGATTACACATTGCACCAGGTACTCATTTTAGGCTGAGTCGACCTAGGGGAGGCCCAGGATAAGTATCTGGTGTTGGTAGCCGTGAGTGGGATTCGAACTCGGGTAGCCGCCGGGTTGGTCGCGCGGCACGCTCGCCACTTCACTACCGCTCCTCACAAGTGTGCGCGCACATGCACGTGTGTGCGCCTCGGTGTCTGCAGACCGGCGGCCACGCCAGCACAACGGCTTCCTGCTTCCCAACCCACGCAGCTACCACGCCGAGCGGGCCCTCAGTGAGCTGCGGCCACTGGCGGCTCCGGTCGTGGCGGCCCAGGGTCTGCGGCGAGTGCCCTCGCCCCTACAGCACGGCACCACGGCCGCCCGCGCGCCGCCCTTCCCTCCGCGACTGCCCTCCTCCGCGACAGGGGACAGGTGCGCGGGCAGTGGTCGTCGCACTGGTGCCTTGCAGCAAGAAGAGCCTGGGTTCCATTCCCCACTCGGGCGCCTTTGCGCGTGGAGTTTGGATGTTCTCCTGTTCTGCACGGGCTTCGTCTCGGTCCTCCGGTTTCCTCCCAGAGCTATGATGGTCATACAATGAAATTGGAATTGGCCAAACATCCCAACGCTGAGAAATTACCTGAAAACAACTTAATTGTGATTACAAAAAGCAACATCGCCGCCTACAGCGGAAAAACCTGGCAGGACCCTCCAGAAAAAGATTGTTGAAACTCAGTGAGGCTTTCATGGGAAACACCATTCAAACTGTAAAGGCAGACATCAATGCTTTCATGTGTTCAGCGAGATTTTAAACTCTTTCCAAGCAACGTTGAAAGTAATAATGAGTTGGCTGTCTGCCAGTCACACAGGGGCACAATAACGCTGGCAGAGATGATAGAACATGAACAAACTTGAATACTGTATATATTTGTGTTGTTCTGAGGGACTTTCCCTTTAGATAAGCGTCTAAATTGACCAAAGGTTTCATGGCCCAAAGCTTGGCGATCAAAACCAGCGCGAAAACGCTTCTCCTCGGCATCTGCATCCTGGCAGCCAGAATGCCTCCTGATGAAGTTGTTGAGCATCGCGCCATCCTGTGACGTCGCACACAGAGTGATGTAATCGTGTTGTCCGGCTTGGAACGTCATGTCATTATTGATGATTGAATACTTCCGAGAAAAAGTATGTTGGAAAGTGTTTTAGAATCCATGCAAATGAATTTTTGTTTGTTTAAAAAAAGTACATTTGAAATTCCACACGGTACATGGCAAGATCTTGATTGAATAAAATCTCACTTGTGTCTTTCTCACATAAATGTAAAGCTCTCTTGTTTCCCCCCCCCCCCCCAAGGTCTTCTGGGAGTGCCATGCCAAGGAAGGCACTGTGAAGCCAGTGCGGTGTACCGGATCAACACTCACAACCTGCAATACCACCTCTGCCCCTATGGGGTCACAGTACGCAAGAGTTACATCAAAATCTTGATTTGCATCTAAATGTTTGTCATTCGTTATTCCTTCACTTAGTTTACGTTTTTGTGTTTTTATTCAATGCACTGATCTACATACGTGAATGCACCGATTTGATTTGCTGTAGTCTTTAGGTTTTTTTTACTGGCACTGGTAACAGTGAATATCGAATGTGTTGGCTTCGAAGGAAAGTGCGTGTAAACGGCCGTGTCGGACTGGAAGCATTATACGCAGCGCACACCTAGGTCAGTCATTCTGCCGCACAGCATTACAGGGAGATCTCACAATACTAATGTAAGCCTAACAAAGGGCATATGCAGCCTCATTGGGCCACCAGGCTTAAAAAATCCTATACGTGTAGCATAAACCTAAACAGGGCCACAATTATTCAGTGTTGTCTCCTTAAGCTCAGATGCTTATTCTGTTTCTACCTTTATCCCAGTTGTTGGCGAATATCATCACATGCCCGGGGAGGGCATGCGTGTTGCGCCACATTGTTGTATGCAGTCATGAAGGCCGTCTTTTTTCCCACGAGCTAGTGGTAGAAGATGCTGAAACTTCACAAAAGCACAATGTTAAGCATGTTTACTGCTGGGCGTCGAAGTGCAAGTGTACGATTTGTAGATGTTGAGAACAAAAAATGATGGGATTTTCTCTTCGTAAAACATGGCAGTATTCAATTGTACATAATTATAACAAAGCATTATAAACTGGCACTTGGCCTGGGCAGGATGTAGTGTACTGACTTGCCAGCCAGGAACAAGTGCTCCAAAGCATGATCGCATTTCTGCAGGGGAGTTTGTAAACTGCTTGAAGTATGATGAACAATTAACAGATGCTTATTCTGCTTAAATTTTCTTTCACTACATCCGAGCGAAAACTCAATAAAAGCAGCTTTTGTTACATCACTCTGCACATGTGCATTGTCACAGTGTTCTTACTGACAGTTGTGCTCACAAGTTACAACTTTAGAGTGGAAAATACTGACTTTTTACTGTGCCCTGATCGTCGCATTGAAAGTACATTCAGGTTATAGCAACACGCTGATTCAAGGAGCTATTTTGAGCATCATTAAGCCACGTTTTTTTTTCAGAATGATGGGCCAAATACATAAAATCAAAACAATGTTTTTACTGTCAGCCACTGCGAAGATCAGTGACAATATCTGAACTGATCACGGCCACCTTCACCAACCTGCACTGACCAGCAGTGAATTATGGTTAATCAACCTACATGATCGCGTCTCTGATTAGCAGGGTTGGCTACATGCTGTGTGAAAGAAGTTCAGTAAACAGTGTGGGGAGGCCTTCATCCAGCAATGGATTGACAAGAGGGTTTTATTTATATATATATAAATTCTATCACGGTAACATCTGTATACTGTCAACATTAAAGAGTACATACATACACGCCACCAGGGCAAATATAGATTTGAGAATTTAAGCATCCATATGGGTAAAAAATGAACGAGCAAATTTTTACAAACCTTATATCTCGTAACTTACCATTTGATCACACAAATACTTCATAACTTACCATTCATATTGTAAGACAATTTATATTGAAAAGAATATATTTCATACTGTACAGGATTGAAATAAAAACGCTGACAAATAAAATGAAGAGTGTACTCTACTGTAAAATATATTCACACTCACGAGTACAGTGTCATCTTCGGTGCAGTCATAAGGTTGCATTGCCCACCAAACACCATCGCGCCGTAACATGGTGCATTGCTATGCGCATATTGGCCGCAACGGATCTAAACAAACATTCTATGACCCATTTTCAATGTGCGCAATGCTCAAGAAACGTGTCTTATTATAATTTTACTCTACTGTAGAAAGTACCGTAGATGGAGCATTTAATATTTATTTATACATTTCAGTGTATTTTACTAAATTTTTGCACCATTAATATAATGGTAATAAATCCAAAATTCATTATACTGAAACTTCGTTTGTTGAACATTCGCATATGGAGGTATTACTGTAATTTGAACAGCCTTTCTATATAATTTTTACAACTTACATATAAGGGTACATGGTGAGCCAATGGCATTTCGGTGTCCATAGTCTGGATAAACTTGAAAACACTCACCGCAGCTTTTAGTTCAAGTAGAATATAACCAGATGTTTTCACTCAACAGTGTGCGTTCTAGAATGTTTATTTAAAGTGTTTATTCGTGAAAATCCCTTCCCACACTGGGCGCACAAATGTGGCTTCTCGCCCGTGTGCGTTCTAGAATGTGCCTCCAAATTAGAACGATGTGCAAAGCCCTTCCCACACTGCTTGCACACGTGTAGCCATGCACCCGTGTGTATTCTAGAGTGCGTTTCTAAATTAGAACGCTGCGAAAATCCCTTCCCACACGTGGAGCATACGTGTGGCTTTTCGCCCGTGTGCGTTCTAGAATGCGTCTCCAGGTGGGACCGGCGTGTAAATTCCTTCCCACACTCCGTGCACGCGTGTGGCTTCTGGCCGGTGTGCGTTATTAAGTGAAGCTTTAGGGAAGATCTGTGTGAAAATTGCTTCCCACAATCTGTACACGCGTATGGCTTCTCGCCGGTGTGTCCGAACGTGCATCTGCAATTGATAGTGATACGGAAACCCCTTCCCACACTGCAACAGCTGCCGTCACTCAAGTGTCGGTGGCATCGCCACGGCTCTTGTGCCAGGCTAGGTGCACATCGAGGCTCTCGTCGCTGCTGCCTGCGGTGCCCAGACGAAACCAAAGATGCCCCCCCGTGGAGCCTTTAACAAACTGTTGGGGCAAGTGCTGTTAGCGAACACACGTGGTCAGCACACGTGTATGGCCAACACCACGCCCGGCCGCCTTTGTCTCCCCGATGTTTAAACACCGCACCAGGTACTCATTTGAGGCTGAGTCGATCTAGGGGATGTCCCAACAACCTATTCAGATGACGGTCAACTTGGGGGTTTGTCCGCGAGCGGGAGTCGAACTCGGGGACAGACTAAGCTACAGGAGGTCACGGCGCAGACCCAGCTGCCATGGGTTGACTGCTGTGCCAGGCTAGGTGTCTGCCACAGATTCCCCGGCCGTCTTTGTTTTCTCAATGCTGATGTACAAGAACGCACGCCCAAGGACGCACGAATTAAACAACAAAAGCGTTGTCCACGTACGCCAGGACCTGTGAAACTTTAATGCAAACGTGAGCGACAAGATGCAGCCAACGGATGGGTGAGACAGCAAAAAGATGCGGCGCAAGACGCGGCACTCGAGACAAAGGGGAGGGCGAACAAACGAGTATCACTTGATTCTAGATTTGAAGCTTTGACTGAAGATTTGTGATTTATTATTTTATTTCTATTATTTTTTATTATTTTACCTACGTGACTTTACCGAAAAAACCTAAAAGTATCACTCGATACAGTAAATTTAGCTGTGACGGTCCCACCTGATGACGGAGACTTGTGTTGCTTCCGAAACGTCGTGATTTGTTATTTTATTTACATTAGTTTATTATTTATTTTTTCCTACGTGAAAAAACCTAAGAGTATGAATCCTTGCAGTCACGAAAGCGTGGGGGGGGGAGGTTTTGTCCAGGCACCCCGAGCTCTGCCCCCCCCTCCTCCACACTCGACACGGCCCCCAGCAGCGGTGGCCGCCGTTGGCCGGAGAGGTTCGCAGTTCGGATATCCGGCAGGCCGCCCCTGGTTAATATTGCGGGTGGGTTAAACGTCGAATGCAGGAAAGCGTCGGCGGCTGCTTCGTAGTGGACGTAGAGAACCCTGTGACGGTACTCTAAGAAGAGTTAGGCCATTGTGTGTGCGACATGCGGTGGTGAGATGTTAACTACCTCTCCTGCGTTCGATCCCGACCCTGACGCCTCTGTATTTGGAGTTTGCACGTCTCTCTATCTCCTGTGGTAGCGTGGATTTTTTTTGTCTGGGTCCTCCGGAATCGAACTCACGACCTCCTGTAGACCAGGCGAGGAAGTTAACATATCCTAGCCACCGTGATGATGATGATGAGAGAGAGACACGCAAACTCAAAATGTACAGCAGGGGTCAGGGTCGGGATCGAACCCACGACCTCCTGTATACCAGGCGAGGTAGTTAGCATCTCCTAGCCACCGTAATGAGTGATGAGAGAGAGACACGAAAACTCCAAATATACAGCAGGCGTCAAGGGTCGGGATCGAACTCACAACCTCCTGTATACCAGGCGAGGTAGTTAACATATCCTAGCCACCGTGATGATGAGAGAGAGAGACGCAAACTCAAAATGTACAGCAGTTGTCAGGGTCGGGATCGAACCCACGACCTCCTGCATACCAGGCGAGGTAGTTAACATCTCGCCAGCTGTTCGCCAACGACCTCACTCGCTACACCACCCAGCGACTCATCCTGGGTGTGCGTCCACACGCGCGACAAACCGGCTAGGTCGCTAGGACCACCTCCGATCCCACACAAAGCACCCAAACCCCCAGCCCCCTTCCACACAGACGTGGCCACAGGTCACAAACCATACACGCATCCGGAGTTATGCTTTGGGGCCGTCCATAAAGGACGTCACACGATTTTGGACGAGTTTTGACCCCCCCCCCCGGGGTAAAAGGGCGTCAAAAAAAGTCAAACCCCCCCCCCCCCCTCAAAAAACCCCAAAAAAAACCCCCCCCCCCCCCCCCCTCCAAAACCATATTTCCATTTTGAAAATAAAACATGCTTCAAATCGCTTTAAACTATTGTCATTGTAGTGCGTATTTCATGTGGCGCTGCACTCTGATGTTGTAGGAGTGTTGTTATAACAATTAGTGTTGTTATAACAATTCTATATTAAATCGAAATTTAATTCTATATTTATCTTCGAAAGAACCAAGATGAATCCCTGCAGTCACGAAAGCTTTAAATCGAAATTCTATGTTTATTTAAAGTTGCGCATTTTTACGTGACGTCACATTTCTCAACCCCCCCCCCCTCTTCGCACATCGTCACAAATGTCTGACCCCCCCCCCTAGGTGCGTGACGTCATTTATGGACGGCCCCTTATGCTTTTTCGGAGTGACTGCCGGCCACAAGTTGCACGTCCAAGGGCAGTGCCTTGATCGAGCGTGCGGCGCACGTGAGAACCATTGCTGCGGGTTGGGTTATTGCAGATTCTCACGAGTAATTAATGATGCCGTGGGTGAAAGCTGGCCCACCTGGGCAACGTGTGTTGGCCACGTGTGTTTGTTGTTATCGTCGTATTACTAATCTCCATATATATAAAAGGCAAAGTTGTGATTATGTGTGTCTGTTCAAAATGTTGAGCGTACTTCCCGACATGCAACAAACTGGAAATTTGCCATGTGAGTACTTTCCAGACTGTACACCATGCAAAAATTATGAAAATACACTTTTGTGTTTGTTTTGGGGGCGGGGGGAGCTCAATAATGCAGAGATGTTTTGCACCGCAAGTGAGTTGTGACGTCAAATCTGTCATGTTACCCGCGGGCGTGGTGGATCCAAGTCCCGGGCGAAGCCGTGTCGAACAGCTAGTCTATCTCCATATATATCAAATAAAACGTAAGTTGTGATTAAAAAAAACCGGAATGAACGAGAGCTGCGGTGGAGTCTATGAGCCCGGCCCAGATGTCACATTCCTCGGTAGCTCGTGTGGCCGCATCACTTTACCGGTTCCATGTTTTTTTGTGTGGCCAATAATGCTGAATTATGTGATAACGATTTGAAATGAGCGAGGTTATCAAGTAATTTCCTTGCCATCTGCTCTTCGGGGGAAGGGCGCTTTAGAAGTTTAAATTAGTATTACTAATTCACTCTCAGTCGCCGCACACGTTTAGCGGTACGACTAAAATCTTGCTACCGAAGCTGCTCTGGCCCATGGACTGGTGGTAGCGAATGTCGCTTGGTCCTATAGCAAGCAGGGCGAGAACAGCGATATCATTCTCGAGTCATACAGCGTGGGCTTCCACGAGTAATGAACCACAGCCCCAATGATCAGTCACATTTAGGATCGATTAATAGATGAAAAACAGTTAATCAAACTCAGGAAGGTTCAAGGAAAGGCACAAATCTGCAATACTGCGATGGGCAAAACGTCCTCATCATTATCCCTGGAGTTGTGCGGATGAGAATCGATTATTGATTGTGTGCAACGTACGTAAATGTTATGGAAATCATATGCTGTTATATTTACGCGAATGGAGAAACAATACAAACGAAACGGCAAAGATGACAAAAAACGATTGAATTAAATCGCGATCGAAACTGACAGCTTGCCTCACCGCAGGGAGGGGCGAATTAGGTCCCGAGTTACATTTTCAACGTATGATGTAAACCCCTCGTGCCGATGTTTGCTCTGCAATAATCACTCAAAATATGCATTTCACATACTGTATATCCTGATCCGATTACATATCGGCACGTCACCATACATGTTTAATTTCTGTAACTAAATGTTGTAACTGTACACGTGCTATTAAGGAGGGCCATTGCCAGAAACGTCGCCAATTGTTACATTTATTTCTTTATTTTAAAGCAGTGTTGTTGAAGAGTGTGTAGAGCTGTGTGCTTGTGCACCCACTGCCAAAGCAGCATCACCATAAAAATGTACGCAATATTTTATATTTCTCATTTGACAGTTGCTTTTCCCTTTGATTTCTCATTATTTCATTGCTGTAATTTGTTTTGCTTGTCCCAGGGCGCTCTTGCAATGAGACTCGAGTGTTTTTTTCAGCTCACACGTGATTAAACAAATACTCTCTACTCGACTGCCACGTGCTCGGCAAATGGGTTAACAGTGTAAGCAGGACCTCCTCTTGACAGCGAGCTTTGAGAACTCATCGAGATAAAGGACTGAATATCACGACACGAACAAGGACTAAAGATTCGCATAAAAGTTTTCGGTGCTTAAATCCCCGAGTATCTCACACACCTCATCTCAATCATTGCGATGCCCAGCTGTGCTATTTTAGCTTAGGGCGGGTCCCCTTGATGACAACTGTCTCTTTGCGGCACAAGTGGACGTAGCACCGGCCTGCAACGGGGCATTCGACTGTCTGCAGGAGACAATGTTGCTATTGGTTGTTACAATTAAGTAATTTGAGTTTTTTTTTCAAATTGGACCATGACACCGGCACATTATGGCCTACTCTTTTCCGAATGACGTCACAGGAGCTTTAATGTCCACTGTAGATGGTGCGGGTCGATAGCCACGCATGCTTATCCAGGGCGGCAGGGCCTTGAACCACAGAACTCTGCAGCAAGCAGGAAACGCGCCACCACTCAGCTGCATCACACAATTACGACGCATCAATTAAAAACAATGTACCAATAACAAAATCACGTGTCTTTGTACTGTAAATGTTGAATATAAAAATTTATTACAAATGATTTAATGTTCACGATACATGCAAAGAATGGGATCAGAAATGTTTAATTCCTATGTTTATAGTTGATGTCTAAACCACTAACTTCTATAATCATAGCTATTTTGGGAGTTGAATCGTTATCCCTAGTTGTGATATTTTTCAAATCATGGAGCTGGTAATTCATGATTGCGCGTAAACGTAAGGATACGAGAAGCGCATTACGGGAATGCAGCCGGGCAGAGCTTGACAAAAATACATCAGAATTTCAAACCAGATGAAAAATGTTTAATTCGAGATTTCCACATCGCAGTGCGTTACAGAATGCTTCTTTAAACGAATGCTCCGTGAAAACCCCTTCCCGCACTCCTTGCAAACGTGTGGTTTTTCCCCAGTGTGTGTTCTAGAATGCACCTTTAAGTCAAAATGTCGTGAAAACCCCTTCCCGCACTCCTTGCACACATGCGGCTTCTCTCCCGTGTGCGTTCTAGAATGAATCTTTAAATAAAACCGCTCCGAAAACCCCTTCCCACACTCCTCGCACACAAATGGTTTCACCCCAGTGTGCGTCATAACATGGGTCTTTAAGTTGCAACGTTTTATGAATCCCTTGCCACACTCCTCACACACGTGTGGCTTCTCGCCAGTGTGTATTTTATAATGGGCCTTTAAAGCGGACCGTGTTTTAAACCCCTTATCGCAATGCGTGCACACTTGTGTCTTCTCGCCAGTGTGTATCACGCTATGTATTTTTAAACTGGAACACGTCGTGAAGCCTTTCCCACACTCCTTACACACGTAAGGCCTCTCGCCGGTGTGTGTTCTAAGATGCACCTTTAAACCGTAATGATGTGTAAACTCCTTCCCACACTCCTGGCACGTGTGCTTCGTCCCACTGGCATTGCTCATCACATTGCGCACCCCCGACTTCTCATGTTGCGTGGACGCCTTTCCGCGCATCGCTCTCGAGTATTGTTGGTCATTTCCGGTGTACATCCTCCTGCGTTGCCTCTTCATGTAGAACGTGGAGCCTGCGAGCATATTCCCGCACTGCGCGCAGGCTTGCGCAGCCTGGCCACCTCCATTCACTTCGTCCACCTTCACTTTGAAGAATCGGCCGGAATCCTCCCCACACTCCTCGCACAGGAGTTCTGCTTCATCTGCCACACATTTTTAAAAACAAACTGCATCACTTGCAGTTGCATTCAAACGACGGTCAGTTTATGGCCTGACCCATAACTTTAATGCGTCACTGCAGCGGTTAACCCCAATCGATGCAGCTACACCT
The DNA here is from genome assembly GCA_014621495.2 of Entosphenus tridentatus. Taxonomy (NCBI): domain Eukaryota; kingdom Metazoa; phylum Chordata; class Hyperoartia; order Petromyzontiformes; family Petromyzontidae; genus Entosphenus; species Entosphenus tridentatus. The sequence goes on along the minus strand of CM025616.2, from coordinate 6,548,738 downwards.
CCTGGAAATCGCTGTTTTTCTGCTAAGCGTGACTTGAAACACTTGGCAGTCTGGGTAACACAGCCAAGATCAATATTCACTCAGGGAAATGGTTTGCGTTGCATCTTCCTTTAAGTGACTTCCTCGAGCTTGCGTCAGATGAGATAAAACTACAGTATTACTCACTGCTTCTCAATACAGACGGTCTCCTGTTTACGACATTCTGATTTACGGACTATCCACATTTACGATGTTTATATAACGGTACCATTGATCGATATACGATGCAGCAACTTGATTTACGACGTATCGTCCGACATGACTCTGAACACATTTGAACAAGAGTCGGTCTTGGTTTCCGACGTGACTTCGTGGGGAGTTCTCTTCTCAAGTCTTTTTGTGGATGTTTACCTATTAAGCCCTGATAATTATGGCTAATAAAAGGAAAAAAAACACATTGGGAAGTGATGTTTCTACCGTTTCTACCACCTATGGGAAAATAAGGTGTCATTTAAGACTACGGAGTTTTCAGGAACGCATTGTAACATCGTAACAGCCGGGACCGCCTGTCCATCTCACTCGCAGTCTCCACGGTACACACACGAATCGAATCACTTTTCGACTTGATCAAACTACAGAGGTCGTATTTGTAATGTGATGCGATTAAAAGGGATTCATACCTTGGCACATGTCGTCTGGTGACAATTCCACCTCGATGAAATTCTGGTCTGGATTTTCCAGATATCCATGGGCATCCTCTGCCTCCTCTGAGCTCTCATCGACTCCTTCCAATTTAATTGCGTTCATTTCTGGAGCTGTAATTAACAACGTGCATCTTAGTCGTTAATGAATGGGAACTCTAATATATATTGTGTGGATATACAATACAAGGCAGTCACACAGGCGAAACATGGATATTTCTCACAACACACTTAGAAGTTTTAAGATGTTGTCTCAGACTCTTTGAATCTTCTACTGCCAAGTGGGAGTAACATTTGCCTGCTATTATCTTTCACTATACTCTTTTCCAAAAAATACCTTAACTTTGAGGGACTTATATTTTGAGGTCATTATTTAAGCACTCTTTGAAATCTCCAGATACACATTTTCATAGCGCTAGTCTCAACATGAAAATGTTCATACCTGCTTGGCCTCAGAGTTTGTGGAGCTCCAAATCGAAAATATACGTTTCAATCAGCATCCTTCAAACCCTCCAAACATAAACAAATTGTAGGGATAACGTAACCTGTGACCTCTCTTTTAATGTCTTAAACTATTGAGGCATCTCAGATTGTGTAGTTTCCATCGAGCTGCATGTAGTAGCAAGAGGTCTTACCATATTCCTCCGCTTCGGTTTTCACCACAATCGTCAGCATCTCAGAGCCCAGTATCCCTTCGTCTTCTTGCAACACAACTGCTCCCGCACACGTACGTTAAATTATATTTATTCACAATCAGCTGGTTCAAATGGCCAACACCATACACATGCACCACAGAAACACGACCACCCAGATTTAAATCCAGGTGTTATGCCCTCCCCGTGATCAAACCAGCTTCGCAAATGTAGCAAGTCGATGGTCTTGGCAGTTCAAATGGCTTAAAAATGTTTACTTATTATTTTAAAAACATTATCCAACACAACTAGGTAGGACAACATATTAGGGAACACGTGCCTTCGGTTTAACAACCACAGCAAGGAGATCAAGATCTATTGAGTGGTGGTAACTACGCACGCCTGCAATCCAGCACTGTGCAGGCCAGGGTTGGTGGATCCCACAAATGTTGTGAAACTTCCTTCCCGTGGGGGTCGAGGAGGTGCCGTTAACTGGTTCGCCAGGAGAAAGGCAGTGCAGCAAAGTGCATACAATGATCATCAGCCCCTTCTGTATGGGAGACAGCGTTGCACCCTCGCAGGTGTGGTTCATCCCTGAGTGCTCCGGTTTCCTCCCACATGTATAAACATTAATTGGCAGAAAACTGTTTCATATATAGAGGATTGCAGAGCTTGGGCAATTGTTGGTGCTGTCTCACCACCTGGCTGCCTTGTAGCTCGTCTGCGGTTCCTCAGAAATTGTGAGGTAAAATTTGCATTAATGACGGTATATAAAACGTAAAACTAAACATTTACATTATTGTAACCATCGTCAGTTGGACATTTCTTTACTGTTACTATGGCTTTAAGTAGGGCACGGTGATGGCAGGAATGCGGTGGATGACGGGCAGTCATAAACACAACTCAAATTGCAAATTGACCAAATGGCATTACTTCATTCAAGATGCCTGCCTGTCAAGAGATAAGAGTGTGAATTATCGCTTTTACAAAGCTCAGGTAGTGTGATGATGAGGTAATTAAGGCAGGGAGTTCTTCTGAGGGTGGGGAATGAGACTCGGATTTGGATGAAACAATGATCATTGTCATCTGTGTATTGTTCATCCAATAGCAAAGGTGGTGGCATTTCAGACTGATGATGATGATGGTCTCCTTGCTGTTGTCAAAATGTCTTAGCTATCAATGGACAAGGCTGGCACATGCCCTCATTTCGTGTCATTACTTTCATAAGCACTTTATGCAAAGCGTGTAAAGTGTGTGTTCATCATACGATGAATAAATATTATTTCTGCAGAACCGACAGCCAGCAGAAAGCCACATAATGGAATGGCCCCAGGAAAGAATTGCACACAATAATTTCAAAAGGAATTGCTGCTTCAATAGAACTATCATACTCGACCAAAATATTACGCAGCGCCATTTCACGCTTGTAGAGAGGTTTGTGATATTTAATCTGGTGTTGTAATGATTACACAAATTCAATCGTAGGTCGTGTGTCCAGTCATCTCACCAGCATTAACATCTTCACCCGTCGCTGTCAGGTCAGGACACGTCCAAGGGCTTGGATTTTCTTCATTCTCTTGTTTGATGAATGGCAAGTCGTAGTGTGAAGCCATTCTAGGATTAAAATATATATAAACACACTCATGTATACATGTAAACTAGTGTATATACCACGAAACACTGTTGACGTGGACAGAAAGGTAGACAATATGAGAAAATACACCAGATGGTATAACTGCAACACGGGGACATGAAAAATACCATTCACCTGCAAACGCAGACCTCGCGCATTCATGTGTTCGAGAGCTTTTTAACTCTTTCCACCAAGGTTGAAAGCAATAACGCATTGGCTCTCAGCCTGTCTGTTATGCAGAGACACAATAATTCCGGTGGAGATGATCCAATAATAATTCCTTTAGTAGAACCCGATGAACCCTAATCAGCCTCCCAATTAGGGAGAGAATCACTCGAATGTTGTGTTTGTGTTGCGGGATAAAAAAAAACATTTTAAATAAAAACAATGCCTTGAGTATGAAGTTGGGTTTTGCTCATAACAGGTTTTTTTTGGGTTAGATCGCGTAAATATAAATGTGTCGTTAAACCCGCCACCACCCGACAAAGCCAATGAGTAAGTTTGTCACATCAACAGAACGTGCCAATTCGTTACTAGTACAGCACACTGGTGCTTTGGAGAGCAAATACACATTTAAAATTCTAGTACAGTGACGTTTCTAGCATCATCAGGCAACAGTCAGATTCATCGAGAAATCCTCCAGTTTCGTTCTTAAATAAAGGGATAGATGTGATGTCGTCACTTGCTATTTGGGACCCTTGGCCTGCCTACAACAGTATTCTTCTCTCATTTTCAGATTGCGACCACTTTCGCCGATAAGACACCACCAGTTTGAGGGTCGCCACACATTTGAAACCATTGGGTTCCACAGCACAATGATGGGGGCGTTTTCACATTTGTGTATTGTCAGGGGCCGCACTAAAGGCCACCAGGGGCCACCAGGGGCCACCAGGGGCCGCCAAGAACACTGCCCTACAACATACCGGCCCTATCCTGCAAACCTCCAATACTAGGCCTGCGGGAGGGGGGGGGCACGGGTTTTCCAACCGCGGTTTCGAGTCTCCACGCATCATTAGCACGGTTGGCTACTTACGATGCTAAAGAAGTTCAACATACATATTACGTATACCATTTTTCCAACCACGGTACATAGTTTTGCATCACCACGGTTTAGTTTTCTGCCACCGGCGATTTCAAATCTCCGGCTGGGTGCAAGCATCTGCCACCAGTGGTGCATCAAGCGCGTGTACCCACCACGCGTCGTTCAATGTTGTGCAGCAGTCGCTAAATCGCAGTGCTGTAACAGCGACTTTCAAGGGCTATTCCATACTTGTCAACCCCATACGTTTAACCCATATTCTTGTACAGGGAAAGTGAGTTTTCAGGTCCATACGGCGTATAGCCGTTTCAATACCGGCAAACATTATGGGACCTTTCTTGCCAGTATAAAATATAACAATCGGTTTTACCCTTTCTGGGAATAAACCAGGAAAGAAAGTTGTCTCTGGTGTGGACCAGTCAGTTTCAAAGACAATGCCATCATATTATCAGAGCATGTTTTTTGTTTGTATGTTCACCACATGTGCGTGTGGTTAATGCAGACAGGATTCCTTGAATAAGGATTCTGTTTGTTTTTACATCTTGACACCTGTTTAATTGCCAGAAAGGGTAATACAACCTATTGTTATACGGGCAAACATGTTGTCTATTTGTTTGTGTTTCTCCCTTGCGATGGGACTTTGTAGGATGAACCTTGAGATTTATAAGGGCAATGGGTGACCAATAAGGTCTGAATTGGTCTGTAATAAGGTAGGGCACTGATAAGGCATTGACAGGTAATGCTATTACATGCTGCGAACTTTTGCAGGGATGGGGAGCGATTCAAAACTGACGCAAACATTAAGGAGTCCTTTGATGAGGTGAAGCAGTCAACTTTCAATGTCTGCTGGGGGGGGGGGGGGTTGGAAGGAGGCAGTCAACGACTTCCAAGGATTCCCCAGTCTCTTTTGCCAGTTATGAGGGGGACAGTCCCTCATCCCTGTAGCAAACCTCCTCCCCCCTAACATCATCACCATCATCATCGTCTCTGTCATCGTTATCTGGACTTCCACAATCAACATTAAAGGCAAATAAAAGTATTTTTGTTCACTATTAATAATAAAGGTATGTGTTCATATGTTAGACAGTACTGGAGATATTTATCAAGTTTACCGAATGCACAGGATGCGTAGTTCGGCTTCGATGAGAGTATTAACCGCGGGGTTTATCAGGAACCTAACCCGCGATTTTCCACAAGCCTTTAGTCTCGTCAACCGCGGGCGTTATCAGGAACCTAACCACCGCGGCCCAAGGCGAGACTGACTGCACGTGGACTTACATGCGAAGACGGCATTGCTTAGCTCTCTCTCATTTACATATCCCACGACCACGCCAGTGATCGCGTTGTCTTCACTTCTCCCGTGACGACCGTCGTGTTGTTGGTTCTTTGTGTAACGACGGCGGCGGCGGATCTCTCTGTTCGGTAGCTAAATGGGGGAAATGTCAGCGTGGTGCTTCGCGATTCTCGCTCGCCAACACGGGCGGACTTCAGGAGGGAGCTCTTAAATCCACCACCACCAACCACCCTCCACCACCACCAACCACCCTCCACGCCACCACCACCACCACCAACCACCCTCCACGCCACCAACACCACCAACCACTATCCACGCCACCAACACCACCAACCACTATCCACGCCACCACCGCCACCACCAACCACCCTCCACGCCACCACCACCCTCCACCCTCCACGCCACCACAAAGCCCAACCGGCAGAACCGTACAACATCTTCTACGACTTTGGTTCCAATGGCCACCTCGCTGCTCGTGCAAGTCGATGTGTGTGTGGGGGTGTGGGGGGCTGTGTGTGTGGGGGGGGGGCTGTAGGAGGCGGCGAGAGTGGGGGGCTGTAGTAGTGTGGGGGGCTGTAGGAGGAGGCGGCGAGGGTGGGGGGCACCTTACTCGTGCAGGGAGCCCCACTCGCGGCGGCGCAGGAGCTGCCAGTCCTCTCGCTGCTGCTGCTGTTGTTGTTGTGGTGGTCGCCTCCTCCTCCTCCTCGCCGCCGCCGTCGTCGTCTTCATCTCGTCGAGGAGGCGGCGGCCCGCGCCGCTGACGCCGCCCGCCCCGGCGCGCCTCGGCACCCACCGGGCCGCCGCCGCCGCCTCCTCCTCCGCCGCCTCCTCCTCCTCCCGGCGCCTACGCTCGGGCGCCGTCGTCTTGAGGCGCCGAGCGTGGCCGCTCTTCCTCTCACTCCTCCTCGGCATGGCGAGGGGCGACAGCCGGAGGAGGAGGAGGCCGAGGGAGAGGTGACGAGGTGGGGGGACGCGGGGGAGCGAAGTCCGCGGCGGCGATGGTGAAAGAAGAACGCGAAGGTTGGAGGGGGGGGGATGAAGGGGTGGGGGGGCGACAAGATGCGGTGGCAAGACGACTCGCGCGACACAACACACACCACACACACAACACAAAACACAAACCACATACACACCACACACACACCACCCACACACCACACACACACCACACAACAACAACCGCCATTCGCCACTAAGTGGCGGTGACGTCACCACGACGCTTGTGCCAGGCCAAGTGCACCTTGAGGCCACGTGAAGTGTCGAACGCCCGCTGGCAGGAGGTCACGGGGCAGACCCAGCAGGTGCCATGGGACGACTGACCGAGATGACCGAGATGACTGGCTGATGCACCACCTTTGCCCCCTACTGTACCAACTTGCTGTGCTTTAGCCACCCGGCGCTCCGCTCGTTGTTGTGAGCGTCGCTCCTCCGCCCTCCGTTGTTGTTGGAGGGCGACTGCCTCCAACTGCCCAGTAGCGTCCTTCACGAGCCTCCTCCACTGAGGCCGATCTTGACACCGCTGGTACCAGTCATCGGCAAGTCCACTCAGCTCCACGTCCTCCTGTACCACATCACTCCATCTCTTCTCTAGCCCGTGCCGCGCCCGTTTAGCCCCCTCGATCCGGCCGAACAAAAGCTGTTTAGGCATGCGGTGGCTGGGCATGCGGGCTACATGACCCAGCCAACGCAGCCTTGCCTGCCGGAGGAGCTCACCGATGGGACTTTGCCCAGATCACACAACACACACCACAACACACACACCCCACACACACACACACACCACACACACACCACACACACAACACACACACCACACAACACACACCACACACACAACACAACACACACCACACCACACACACCACACACACACATCTCACACACAACACACATACCACACACACAACACACACCACACGCACACACCACACACCACACAACACACGCACACACCCACACACACACCACGCACACCACACACACACACCACACTCGCACACACACCACACTCGCACACCACACACACACCACACTCGCACACCACACACACAACACTCACACGCACACACCACACACCACACACATCAATTTATAACATTTTTGACATGCGTTTTTCTGGATTTTGTTGTTATTCTGTCTCTCACTGTTCAAATAAATCTACCATTAAAATTATAGACTTATCATTTATTTGTCAGTGGGCAAACGTACAAAATTAGCAGGGGATTAAATACTTGTTTCCCTCACTGTAATTCGCGTTTTGTTAACTTGACACACTTGTTTTGACTGATTGGCCGTGTCGGGTGGTGGAGGCTTGCGACACATTGACACGCGATCTAACCCAGAAACCTTTATTATGAACAAATCTCCTGGTACGGCTAATTTAATACACGACAGACAGGAAGGACAAGGTCAAAGGGCTCGCATAATGCACCTACATAATGTACCTTGACTCAGTAACACTCCCCAGCACACATTGTACAAGAGCACAGCTGCGTGATCACCACATCTACGCCTCGATATGAGGAACGAAACAGGTGGACTTCTCCACAAATCTGGCTGTCGCCTGATGAAGCTAGTTGTAATTACTGGCGAAACGTCGTACTCAGATTGTAAGTGTTGTGGCCTGGCTCTCTAACACACCGGTGTGCTATACTGGTGACTAATTGGCACGTTCTGTTTACGTGACAACCCTTACTAGTTGGCTGTGTCGGGTGGTGGTGGGTTTAACGACACATTTATATATTTACGCGATCTAACCCCCAAAAAACCTCTTATGGACAAATCACCTGCAGGATTACCTCTGCCCGCTGCGTTGGCAGTGGCTTGCACAAAGGGCATTTAATTAACGCAACAACAACAACCAAGTTAACATAATATCGACACGTGCGACAATACCCACACTGTTTTTTTTATGAAGGGTCGTTGCCCGAAACGTCAGCCCGTGCACGGTGTTGATGTTCTGATTGCGGTTGATGGTTAACACTAAGTCACATTTAACGCGTAGGCTTTTCGCGACAAATATCGCCCATTGCTGGCGAAACGTCGTGCTCAGTGTAAATGTTGTGGCTTGGCTCTTCAACACACCGGTGGTGCTGTGCTAGTATACTACACTATCTACACTATACATTACTGTACACAATACACTACACTACTATACACTACACTATACACTACACTACACCAGCGTGCTTTACTCGTCACGAATTGGCCACGTTCTGTTAACGTGACAACCCTCACTAGTTGGCTGTGTCGGGTGGTGGCGGGTTTGACGACACATTTATATATTTACGCGATCTAACCCCCCCAAAAAAACTATATTATAGACCAGAGGTCAAAGCCGGTTGGTGAGATGTTTGGGTGAGGTGTGCACCTTGGATATCCGCTTTGTTCCACTCTTCCGTCAGCGTTCTTCTGAATCTATGTTTATAGAATGGGTTTCGGATTTAAACATTGAAGACTTGAGGATTGTTTTGTTTCATGGAACATTCGACATTTGTGTTTCATGGTGTCTGGAACTCCCTTTTCTTCTGCAGTGCCGATAACAACGTCATGAATTACGGTGGCGACGATGTTTTCCCAACCATCTTTATTATTCACAATGCACAACGGAGGCTTTCACGCGGCGTATTTGTGAACGTGAAACAAGATGCGAGGAGGCCCCGACAGCTTCAAATCTTCGTCCAGCAATGAATTGACCACGGCTGCTGCTGCTTATAAACCACGAAACTATTAAGATGATTTAAATACACGGGCACACACCTATCGTAACTCCGGCGTGTTCATTAGAAATTGTACACATCAGAAAGTTTGTTGTTTTTCCATCTTCATATTCACTACAAACCCGTCTCGCCTCTTTCCAGCTCCGAGGTCGGTGACAAAAATCGCTCCGGGTCTCGATGGTGATGGGAGCCACGCTGGAACGCAAAGGGGTCTCCCTCTATGTCACACGCTGGGGGCTGGTGGGGTGGTAGTGAATGAGCGATGTTCACGACCTTTGTGGACCCGCGCGGACTGTCATTCGCAAACCTTCAAAATGCGTTCGTCCCACCGCCGTGCACCGATGGTGTCGTTGAAAACTAACACGACTCTTGAACACCGTGGCATCTGCCACACGTCCACGGACCACTTTCCCGCGAAACCACAACTTTGGGAACTACTGTCATAGGCAATAATATTCACGTCGGTGATAGCCGAGATGGGAAGCCACGTGGCGACAGCTCTATGCTCTAAAAAGAAGTACGTGGGTTAATTTTAGAGACGCACACGAAAATCCACATCTCTTCACTCAACAATCATTTAATATAAATGAATAGATGGAACTAAACAACAAAACTAATTATTTGTGATGCTGCGTTGGCAGTGGTGGACAGGCACAAATAACAAAACACTCAACACATTGGACAATAACACCGTGGCCCTCCAATGGCCCTTCTTCACAGCACATAGATCGGGGACACTTAGTGAAGATTAACGTTTCAGTTACGACAAACATGCAATACTGCAGCAGCTTAAAAACGTCATCATTAACCGTCACGTTTACATAAAATTGCACGGCTAAGACTGAATTCCAAAATGACTTCTCACGTTCTTTCCCAGTTGAAAACACGACTGCCATGATCACAGCGGAGTTCGTATCACCCCGTGCTCGACTGATACAAGGATCAATTCCTGCAGTCACGAAAGCTTTAAATCGAAAAGGATCAAGGAGTTTGTTGCCAGGCATGGCGACCTGTTAAAAAGAGCTTCATAGCTTATCGGGTTCTTACAGCTTAAATCAAATGTCGATGTAATGAAGCATCAATTATTTTAAATACATTATACTCACGGTAAATGCATAGAAATGTGCATACGACAATAATATAAAATATGTACACATTTTATGAAATTATACGCCAGCTGTATTATTGTAGTAAACCAAACTGTTGCAAGAGATGAAGGGAATGATGTGACCTCCCTAGTCTACGTATGAAAGATACAATCTTGTTTATGGTTTGTGGCTGGATTGTGTGACAAGCTAAACCTGAATACCGAGGTTCGTGAGCCAACATCACGGGTCTGGCTGTGGTGTTTTCATTGATGAGGTCGATCGGGCAAGAAAGCGAGGGAGGTGGCAGACACCATCATGTGATCCTCTCGTTATATAACTAATACCATCACCTTGGCCACAGAATCTCAACATTGTCGGTCCTCAGTGAAGTGAAAAGGGTACGATAGCAATATGCGAATGTAAATCATGGAAAAACAAAACAACACCATTTCTTTCAATATGAATGGTAACATTTTAACTCAAGATTTCCATTTGGTAGTGTTTTCTAGAATGCTTCTTTAAAGTAATGCTCCGCGAAAACCCCTTCCCGCACTCTTTGCACACGTGCGGTTTCTCCCCTGTGTGCGTTCTAGAATGCTTCTTTAAATCAAATCGCTCGGAAAACCCCTTGCCGCACTCCTTGCATACGTGTGGCTTCTCGCCGGTGTGTATTATGTGGTGCCTCTTTAAATCGAACCGTTGGGAAAACTCCTTCCCGCACTCCTTGCACATGTATGGCTTCTCACCGGTGTGCGTTCTCGAGTGCTTCTTTAAATTGGAAAGCTGCGAGAACGCCTTCCCGCACTCCTCGCACACGTGCGGCTTGTTGCCGGCGTGTATCTTATAGTGGGTGTCCAAACTGGAACGCTGCGAGAACCTCTTCCCGCATTTCTCGCACATGTACAGCTTCTCGCCCGTGTGCGTGACGCAGTGCTTTTTCAAACTAGACCTCGTTTTAAACTTTTTGCCGCACTCCTTGCACACGTACGGCCTCTCGCCCGTGTGCGTTCGGGAATGCTGCTCCAAACCGGCGCGAGTCGTTAACCTCTTGCCGCACTCCTTGCACGCGTATGGACGCTCGCCTGTGTGCGTTCTAAAATGCTGCTCCAAACTGGACAGCTGCGCGAAGCCCTTGCCGCACTCCTCGCACACGTGGGGCTTCTCGCCGGTGTGCGTTCTGGCATGCCTCTTCAGATTGGAACGTTGTATGAAGCTCCTCCCACATTCCATGCACACGTGTGGCTTATTGCCAGCGTGTATTTTATAATGCGACTCCAAACTGGAACGTTGCGAAAACTTCTTACCGCACTCCTCGCACATGTGCGGCTTCTCGCCCGTGTGCGTCACGTAGTGCATGTTTAAACTGGAACACGTCGTGAACCCTTTGCCACACTCCCTGCACACGTACGGCCTCTCGCCTGTGTGTGTCCTAAAGTGCACCTTTAACTCGCAATGATAAGAAAACCCCTTCCCACACTCCTGGCACATGTGGTGCTTCCTCCCACCGGCATTGCTCATCACATTGCGCACCCCTGACTTCTCGACCCGTGCGGACGCCTTCCCGCGCATCGCTCTTGAGTATTGCTGCTCATTGCCAGCGTGCGTGCTGCTCTGCTGCCTGTGAATGTAAAACGTGGAGCCTGCGAGCATCTTCCCGCACTGCGCGCAGGCTTGCGCAGCCTGGCCAGCGCCATTCGCTTCATCCACCTTCACTTTGAAGAATCTGCCGAGGCCCTCCCCACACTCCTCGCACAGGACTTCATCTGCCACACATAATAAATAACAAAAAATGCACGCGCGGTCACTTAAAGTTGCATTCAGACAACGAGCAGTTCATGGCATGACCCACAACTTTAAAGCGTAACCGTAGTGATTTACCCCAAACGGTACAGCGACACCTGAAAATTGTATTTTTTTTCGGCAACACAAAGCTTAAAGTTATTGTCGGTGTGGGTAACACAGCCGAGATAAGTATCTACTAAGGGCAATAGTTTGGGTAGCATCTTCCTTTAAGAAGCAGTGATGCCTGAGTAACACTAGGAAAGTTTTGAGGGTTAGGTTTGTTGATAAAACAGAGCTCGCGCTGTTTTGTAATGTGATGCGTTCAAAAGGGCCTCTCACCTTGACCGATATCCTCTGCCAATAATTCCACCTCGATGAAATTCTGGTCCGGTATGGCCAGATATGCGTGGGAATTCTCCGTCTCATCTGATCTCTCACTGTCTCCAAATTTAATTATATCTGCATCTGGAGATATCATTAAGAACACACACCATGTCTTTTGATTAATGAGAGCGAAAAAAAACGTAACAATGTCTCCATATTTTTGGCAATTTTTTGTTTCTGGGATTTCACGAGTTACACGCAGACTTGACTATACCTGTACCAATTTTAATATTTTTTGCCATTTCCAAACAATTAGAATTTACATCAGTCACTCACACAATCTGTTGCTCAGTCACTCACTCATGACCATCTACATATACATCAAATATAAAAGGGAGAGATGGTTATAGGATCTCCCTGCAGGTGCAATTAAACAAGCAAGAGGAATCATGCATATGCATGGCTTCTCCTTTTTGACATTATTTGCTTCTGTCACCAGTATGTATGTTAACCGTCTTTCGCGCCGTACATAGCCAACCAGAGTCAACACTCTTCTGGTATCTCCAGAACAACTTCTCTTGACGGTTTCCCTCTAGCTGCACACAGGAAGACGGGGTCTTACCATCTTCATCCGCTTCATTTTTCACCACAATCCTCATTATCTCAGTGCCCAGACCTCCCTCCTCTTCTTGCTTCACGACTGCTCCTACACACGTACATTTACACTGGATTGTTACAATCAGGCGGCTCAGTGGGCTAATACTATACACATGCACCATAGAAACAGTCCCAGAGATCCCGAATTGAAATCTGGGTTTCAGCCCCCTGTGGTTAAACCAACTTCTCAAAAGTAGTGAGAGTTGATGGTGGATGTAAGGCTTCTGAATTGACTTCAGAAACACTCGAGTTCTATGCAAAAGTCTGCGGGCCACACGCTGACACAATGAGACAGTTAACTTTGTTCAAATAATGTAAAATACATGAATTGGTGTCACAACATGATTTAGATTGCAGAATTGGAATTCTATTGAGGGCAACGTGATGAAGAAATACCCATTCTAGAGCTCCTACAGCCAGTAGACCCTCACGTTATCAGCCCCCGGTAGAGAATTCCATGGAACTATTTCAATAGCAATCTCTGTTTCAATATAACTATTTTACGCTGCAAAATACGAGGCAGCGCTCCTTCGGTGTTCTAACGATTACACGAATTCAACAGTAGGTCGTGTGTTTAGTCATCTCACCAGCATTAACATCTTCACCTGTCACCATCAGGTCAGGACACATCCAAGGGCTTGGATTGTCTTCATGCTCTTGTTTGATGAATGGGAATTCGAGACGCGAAGCCATTCTAGGATTAGAATAGAGATAATCTCGTCATAAATCTGAGTGCATAAACACACTCGTGTATACACGCAACCTACTGTACACACTATATGCAATACTGATCGCATGGACAGAATTCGGACAATACGCAATAGACAAATACAGACACACTCATCTACACACCTCACATACTCATAAGATAGTAAACAATATATTTCAAGTAAGAAGACATTCAAAATCTAACTTAGACCATCTTGAACATGAGGATCATTCATTGCTGCTGTATAGCAGCAGTAACAATCGTGCCTCATAGCAAGACGTGCCTGTGTGTGATTCCTGACTTGGGTGCCTTTCTGTGTGGAGTTTGTATGATCTCTCCCTGTTCTGCGTGGAGTTTGTATGAT